>JAJJZI010000015.1:0-2500 GCA_024321975.1 Alternaria sp. 'sect. Undifilum'
TAGCTTTTTGCATACTACTAATTTGGATTTTTGCAAACTACTAGCGCAGACGTCTTCTTAACTTTTTTAGCTTTTTATACTGCGCAGACGTCTTCTTAATGTACTACTAGACTCTATATTTTTGCAATCGGTTTATGGTTTGTATGAGATTGCGCATGTCTACACGGTTTCTTATACAAAAAAGCGCACCTCCGAGCTGTTTTCCGCCACCTTAACCCCGGAACGCGAAAATCGAGCCGAACGGTGTTCCCACACTATATGAGGAGGGCAGCTGAGGTTCTCAGAACTCAACTGCTCACCCAACTAAACTGATCAGATGGGTGTGTTGTATTTGTTACAGGGCAACCTATTTCAAGTTTCAAATTTGTGGGTGATCTTTTTAGGTGGTGCTTAGGGCGAGTCGGCTTCGGCCTGGGGATTGAGGCAGCGCTTTCGCTGATGCCCCCGCCTATATTCATCCTTGCTTGCGGATCGGTGGCTGTGGGCTATACCAGTTGCTTCAGTGCGGTGGGTCGCTCCTTGCTTCAGCTATACTTTCTGCTTGCCTCCCTGTTTCGGCGTTGTTCGCAGCGCAGTTTCTGGGGTGGGCGCAACTTTTCGGTTTCATATTTGCAAGCCTTGTTACCCAGGTAGCGGTTGGGGACGTCAACTCTGGCCAGCGCGTTACCCGGGACTCGGCGACTGTTGGGGGCTTGTAGGGGTGGGCTAAGGCCTATAAATTGAAGCGGTGCTCCGGTGCTGCGCCCTTACCTGCGCCTGACGCCTGAAGTCCTGCTCACTTCCATGAGCGGGCACCAAATCGGGGTCTGTGGATTGATGGCTCTGCCAACGATTTCACCAGATCTTTGGGGACAGTCTTGCCGCCTATCCGCGCTTCGTTTGTGTGTGAGGCGGTGTGGGCTTTCTCCTCTTGAGGCGTGTATGCAGTGGGCTTGTTATTGGCGGCAACGCCGGTCGGGCTACGCTGCGGACCATGCCTTGGGAAACTCAGTGGGGGCAAATGAATGGGTCGCCTGCAGCGATTGCGCCCTGCGCGCTTTCGCGGTAGGCGATTGGGATTGCTTAGGTGATCCCCTTCTTGGTACAATCAGCCCCTCCGGGGGTTTGGCCTTTGCCCTCTGGCGCTTCGGTGGACGATTGTTACCTGGTTGATTCTGCCAGTAGTCATATGCTTGTCTCAAAGATTAAGCCATGCATGTCTAAGTATAAGCAATTATACCGTGAAACTGCGAATGGCTCATTAAATCAGTTATCGTTTATTTGATAATACCTTACTACTTGGATAACCGTGGTAATTCTAGAGCTAATACATGCTGAAAATCCCGACTTCGGAAGGGATGTGTTTATTAGATAAAAAACCAATGCCCTTCGGGGCTCTTTGGTGATTCATGATAACTTTACGGATCGCATAGCCTTGCGCTGGCGACGGTTCATTCAAATTTCTGCCCTATCAACTTTCGATGGTAAGGTATTGGCTTACCATGGTTTCAACAGGTAACGGGGAATTAGGGTTCGATTCCGGAGAGGAGCCTGAGAAACGGCTACCACATCCAAGGAAGGCAGCAGGCGCGCAAATTACCCAATCCCGACACGGGAGGTAGTGACAATAAATACTGATACAGGGCTCTTTTGGGTCTTGTAATTGGAATGAGTACAATTTAAACCTCTTAACGAGGAACAATTGGAGGGCAAGTCTGGTGCCAGCAGCCGCGGTAATTCCAGCTCCAATAGCGTATATTAAAGTTGTTGCAGTTAAAAAGCTCGTAGTTGAAACTTGGGCCTGGCTGGCGGGTCCGCCTCACCGCGTGCACTCGTCCGGCCGGGCCTTCCTTCTGAAGAACCTCATGCCCTTCACTGGGCGTGCTGGGGAATCAGGACTTTTACTTTGAAAAAATTAGAGTGTTCAAAGCAGGCCTTTGCTCGAATACGTTAGCATGGAATAATAAAATAGGGCGTGCGTTTCTATTTTGTTGGTTTCTAGAGACGCCGCAATGATTAACAGGAACAGTCGGGGGCATCAGTATTCAGTTGTCAGAGGTGAAATTCTTGGATTTACTGAAGACTAACTACTGCGAAAGCATTTGCCAAGGATGTTTTCATTAATCAGTGAACGAAAGTTAGGGGATCGAAGACGATCAGATACCGTCGTAGTCTTAACCGTAAACTATGCCGACTAGGGATCGGGCGATGTTCTTTTTCTGACTCGCTCGGCACCTTACGAGAAATCAAAGTTTTTGGGTTCTGGGGATTATGGTCGCAAGGCTGAAACTTAAAGAAATTGACGGAAGGTCACCACCAGGCGTGGAGCCTGCGGCTTAATTTGACTCAACACGGGGAAACTCACCAGGTCCAGATGAAATAAGGATTGACAGATTGAGAGCTCTTTCTTGATTTTTCAGGTGGTGGTGCATGGCCGTTCTTAGTTCGTGGGGTGACTTGTCTGCTTAATTGCGATAACGAGCGAGACCTTACTCTGCTAAATAGCCAGGCTAGCTTTGGC
>JAJJZI010000015.1:10000-12500 GCA_024321975.1 Alternaria sp. 'sect. Undifilum'
TACAGGGCAACCTATTTCAAGTTTCAAATTTGTGGGTGATCTTTTTAGGTGGTGCTTAGGGCGAGTCGGCTTCGGCCTGGGGATTGAGGCAGCGCTTTCGCTGATGCCCCCGCCTATATTCATCCTTGCTTGCGGATCGGTGGCTGTGGGCTATACCAGTTGCTTCAGTGCGGTGGGTCGCTCCTTGCTTCAGCTATACTTTCTGCTTGCCTCCCTGTTTCGGCGTTGTTCGCAGCGCAGTTTCTGGGGTGGGCGCAACTTTTCGGTTTCATATTTGCAAGCCTTGTTACCCAGGTAGCGGTTGGGGACGTCAACTCTGGCCAGCGCGTTACCCGGGACTCGGCGACTGTTGGGGGCTTGTAGGGGTGGGCTAAGGCCTATAAATTGAAGCGGTGCTCCGGTGCTGCGCCCTTACCTGCGCCTGACGCCTGAAGTCCTGCTCACTTCCATGAGCGGGCACCAAATCGGGGTCTGTGGATTGATGGCTCTGCCAACGATTTCACCAGATCTTTGGGGACAGTCTTGCCGCCTATCCGCGCTTCGTTTGTGTGTGAGGCGGTGTGGGCTTTCTCCTCTTGAGGCGTGTATGCAGTGGGCTTGTTATTGGCGGCAACGCCGGTCGGGCTACGCTGCGGACCATGCCTTGGGAAACTCAGTGGGGGCAAATGAATGGGTCGCCTGCAGCGATTGCGCCCTGCGCGCTTTCGCGGTAGGCGATTGGGATTGCTTAGGTGATCCCCTTCTTGGTACAATCAGCCCCTCCGGGGGTTTGGCCTTTGCCCTCTGGCGCTTCGGTGGACGATTGTTACCTGGTTGATTCTGCCAGTAGTCATATGCTTGTCTCAAAGATTAAGCCATGCATGTCTAAGTATAAGCAATTATACCGTGAAACTGCGAATGGCTCATTAAATCAGTTATCGTTTATTTGATAATACCTTACTACTTGGATAACCGTGGTAATTCTAGAGCTAATACATGCTGAAAATCCCGACTTCGGAAGGGATGTGTTTATTAGATAAAAAACCAATGCCCTTCGGGGCTCTTTGGTGATTCATGATAACTTTACGGATCGCATAGCCTTGCGCTGGCGACGGTTCATTCAAATTTCTGCCCTATCAACTTTCGATGGTAAGGTATTGGCTTACCATGGTTTCAACAGGTAACGGGGAATTAGGGTTCGATTCCGGAGAGGAGCCTGAGAAACGGCTACCACATCCAAGGAAGGCAGCAGGCGCGCAAATTACCCAATCCCGACACGGGGAGGTAGTGACAATAAATACTGATACAGGGCTCTTTTGGGTCTTGTAATTGGAATGAGTACAATTTAAACCTCTTAACGAGGAACAATTGGAGGGCAAGTCTGGTGCCAGCAGCCGCGGTAATTCCAGCTCCAATAGCGTATATTAAAGTTGTTGCAGTTAAAAAGCTCGTAGTTGAAACTTGGGCCTGGCTGGCGGGTCCGCCTCACCGCGTGCACTCGTCCGGCCGGGCCTTCCTTCTGAAGAACCTCATGCCCTTCACTGGGCGTGCTGGGGAATCAGGACTTTTACTTTGAAAAAATTAGAGTGTTCAAAGCAGGCCTTTGCTCGAATACGTTAGCATGGAATAATAAAATAGGGCGTGCGTTTCTATTTTGTTGGTTTCTAGAGACGCCGCAATGATTAACAGGAACAGTCGGGGGCATCAGTATTCAGTTGTCAGAGGTGAAATTCTTGGATTTACTGAAGACTAACTACTGCGAAAGCATTTGCCAAGGATGTTTTCATTAATCAGTGAACGAAAGTTAGGGGATCGAAGACGATCAGATACCGTCGTAGTCTTAACCGTAAACTATGCCGACTAGGGATCGGGCGATGTTCTTTTTCTGACTCGCTCGGCACCTTACGAGAAATCAAAGTTTTTGGGTTCTGGGGATTATGGTCGCAAGGCTGAAACTTAAAGAAATTGACGGAAGGTCACCACCAGGCGTGGAGCCTGCGGCTTAATTTGACTCAACACGGGGAAACTCACCAGGTCCAGATGAAATAAGGATTGACAGATTGAGAGCTCTTTCTTGATTTTTCAGGTGGTGGTGCATGGCCGTTCTTAGTTCGTGGGGTGACTTGTCTGCTTAATTGCGATAACGAGCGAGACCTTACTCTGCTAAATAGCCAGGCTAGCTTTGGCTGGTCGCCGGCTTCTTAGAGAGACTATCAACTCAAGTTGATGGAAGTTTGAGGCAATAACAGGTCTGTGATGCCCTTAGATGTTCTGGGCCGCACGCGCGCTACACTGACAGAGCCAACGAGTTCTTCACCTTGCTCGAAAGAGTTGGGTAATCTTGTTAAACTCTGTCGTGCTGGGGATAAAGCATTGCAATTATTGCTTTTCAACGAGGAATGCCTAGTAAGCGCGTGTCATCAGCATGCGTTGATTACGTCCCTGACCTTTGTACACACCGCCCGTCGCTACTACCGATTGAATGGCTCAGTGAGGCCTTCGGACTGGCTCGGGGAGGTTG
>JAJJZI010000015.1:17500-22500 GCA_024321975.1 Alternaria sp. 'sect. Undifilum'
TTGCAAGACATTAAATTAGCAATAAAAGAGAAAAAAGGAAAAAAGAAAAAGTAAGCTTTCTATTGTCGCGTTTATAGGTTAGCAAGCAAGGCAATAATAGTATTATTACTTTACTTTATTTAAAAGCGCCTAGCAGTAAAGCAATAAAAATAAGCAAAATAAAGCGTGTAAAGTTCAAAAGCAATTTGCATTTTTGCTTTGCTTTTTTTTTGTTGAAATATGCAATACACTAATTGCGTGCTAGTTATACTAAATAAAAAAGCATAAGCCTTAATACTAATAATTAGCAATAAATTTTTTTTTTACTAAAAAGATGTCTACAAAATGTGTAGTTATATTAAAAAGTTATCTAAAAAGGCTAAAGCTATTCTAAAATTATAAAGTATAGTAGTTTAATAAAATAGCAAAGTCTAGTAGTTTATAACAATATAAAGTATAGTAGTTAATATAAATTATAAAGTCTAGGAGTCTAATACTAAAGACAAAGCTTAGTAGTTTATAATACATTTACTATTTTATAAGTTTATTTTATCAATTTAGTTAAGTAGTGTATATATACTTAATATAACGTTAATAAGTGTAATATAAATTATATAGTTTAGTACTACAGTTTAATGCTTAAGAAAAGTTATAAAGTATTATAGTTTATATATTTTGCAAACTACTAGACTTTGGATTTTTGCAAACTGCTAGACTTTGGATTTTTGCAAACTACTGGATTTTTGCAAACTACTGGATTTTTGCAAACTACTAGACTTTGGATTTTTGCAAACTACTAGACTTTGGATTTTTGCAAACTACTAGACTTTGGATTTTTGCAAACTACTAGACTTTGGATTTTTGCAAACTGCTAGACTTTGGATTTTTGCAAACTGCTAGACTTTGGATTTTTGCAAACTACTGGATTTTTGCAAACTACTGGATTTTTGCAAACTACTAGACTTTGGATTTTTGCAAACTACTAGACTTTGGATTTTTGCAAACTGCTAGACTTTGGATTTTTGCAAACTGCTAGACTTTGGATTTTTGCAAACTACTGGATTTTTGCAAACTACTGGATTTTTGCAAACTACTAGACTTTGGATTTTTGCAAACTGCTAGACTTTGGATTTTTGCAAACTGCTAGACTTTGGATTTTTGCAAACTACTGGATTTTTGCAAACTACTGGATTTTTGCAAACTACTAGACTTTGGATTTTTGCAAACTACTAGACTTTGGATTTTTGCAAACTACTAGACTTTGGATTTTTGCAAACTACTAGACTTTGGATTTTTGCAAACTAGACTATTTTTGACTTTGGATTTTTTGCAAACTACTGGATTTTTGCAAACTACTGGATTTTTGCAAACTACTAGATTTTTTTTGCAAACTGCTAGACTTTGGATTTTTGCAAACTGCTAGACTTTGGATTTTTGCAAACTGCAAACTACTGGATTTTTGCAAACTACTGGATTTTTGCAAACTACTAGACTTTGGATTTTTGCAAACTGCAAACTTTGGATTTTTGCAAACTGCTAGACTTTGGATTTTTGCAAACTACTGGATTTTTGCAAACTACTGGATTTTTGCAAACTACTAGACTTTGGATTTTTGCAAACTACTAGACTTTGGATTTTTGCAAACTACTAGACTTTGGATTTTTGCAAACTACTAGACTTTGGATTTTTGCAAACTGCTAGACTTTGGATTTTTGCAAACTGCTAGACTTTGGATTTTTGCAAACTACTGGATTTTTGCAAACTACTGGATTTTTGCAAACTACTAGACTTTGGATTTTTGCAAACTACTAGACTTTGGATTTGTTTAGCAAACTACTAGACTCTATATTTTTTACTTAACTTTTTTAGCTTTTTATACTACTAATTATCGCGCAGACGTCTTCTTAATGTAAACTACTAGACTCTATATTTTTGCAATCGGTTTATGGTTTGTATGAGATTGCGCATGTCTACACGGTTTCTTATACAAAAAAGCGCACCTCCGAGCTGTTTTCCGCCACCTTAACCCCGGAACGCGAAAATCGAGCCGAACGGTGTTCCCACACTATATGAGGAGGGCAGCTGAGGTTCTCAGAACTCAACTGCTCACCCAACTAAACTGATCAGATGGGTGTGTTGTATTTGTTACGGGGCAACCTATTTCAAGTTTCAAATTTGTGGGTGATCTTTTTAGGTGGTGCTTAGGGCGAGTCGGCTTCGGCCTGGGGATTGAGGCAGCGCTTTCGCTGATGCCCCCGCCTATATTCATCCTTGCTTGCGGATCGGTGGCTGTGGGCTATACCAGTTGCTTCAGTGCGGTGGGTCGCTCCTTGCTTCAGCTATACTTTCTGCTTGCCTCCCTGTTTCGGCGTTGTTCGCAGCGCAGTTTCTGGGGTGGGCGCAACTTTTCGGTTTCATATTTGCAAGCCTTGTTACCCAGGTAGCGGTTGGGGACGTCAACTCTGGCCAGCGCGTTACCCGGGACTCGGCGACTGTTGGGGGCTTGTAGGGGTGGGCTAAGGCCTATAAATTGAAGCGGTGCTCCGGTGCTGCGCCCTTACCTGCGCCTGACGCCTGAAGTCCTGCTCACTTCCATGAGCGGGCACCAAATCGGGGTCTGTGGATTGATGGCTCTGCCAACGATTTCACCAGATCTTTGGGGACAGTCTTGCCGCCTATCCGCGCTTCGTTTGTGTGTGAGGCGGTGTGGGCTTTCTCCTCTTGAGGCGTGTATGCAGTGGGCTTGTTATTGGCGGCAACGCCGGTCGGGCTACGCTGCGGACCATGCCTTGGGAAACTCAGTGGGGGCAAATGAATGGGTCGCCTGCAGCGATTGCGCCCTGCGCGCTTTCGCGGTAGGCGATTGGGATTGCTTAGGTGATCCCCTTCTTGGTACAATCAGCCCCTCCGGGGGTTTGGCCTTTGCCCTCTGGCGCTTCGGTGGACGATTGTTACCTGGTTGATTCTGCCAGTAGTCATATGCTTGTCTCAAAGATTAAGCCATGCATGTCTAAGTATAAGCAATTATACCGTGAAACTGCGAATGGCTCATTAAATCAGTTATCGTTTATTTGATAATACCTTACTACTTGGATAACCGTGGTAATTCTAGAGCTAATACATGCTGAAAATCCCGACTTCGGAAGGGATGTGTTTATTAGATAAAAAACCAATGCCCTTCGGGGCTCTTTGGTGATTCATGATAACTTTACGGATCGCATAGCCTTGCGCTGGCGACGGTTCATTCAAATTTCTGCCCTATCAACTTTCGATGGTAAGGTATTGGCTTACCATGGTTTCAACGGGTAACGGGGAATTAGGGTTCGATTCCGGAGAGGGAGCCTGAGAAACGGCTACCACATCCAAGGAAGGCAGCAGGCGCGCAAATTACCCAATCCCGACACGGGGAGGTAGTGACAATAAATACTGATACAGGGCTCTTTTGGGTCTTGTAATTGGAATGAGTACAATTTAAACCTCTTAACGAGGAACAATTGGAGGGCAAGTCTGGTGCCAGCAGCCGCGGTAATTCCAGCTCCAATAGCGTATATTAAAGTTGTTGCAGTTAAAAAGCTCGTAGTTGAAACTTGGGCCTGGCTGGCGGGTCCGCCTCACCGCGTGCACTCGTCCGGCCGGGCCTTCCTTCTGAAGAACCTCATGCCCTTCACTGGGCGTGCTGGGGAATCAGGACTTTTACTTTGAAAAAATTAGAGTGTTCAAAGCAGGCCTTTGCTCGAATACGTTAGCATGGAATAATAAAATAGGGCGTGCGTTTCTATTTTGTTGGTTTCTAGAGACGCCGCAATGATTAACAGGAACAGTCGGGGGCATCAGTATTCAGTTGTCAGAGGTGAAATTCTTGGATTTACTGAAGACTAACTACTGCGAAAGCATTTGCCAAGGATGTTTTCATTAATCAGTGAACGAAAGTTAGGGGATCGAAGACGATCAGATACCGTCGTAGTCTTAACCGTAAACTATGCCGACTAGGGATCGGGCGATGTTCTTTTTCTGACTCGCTCGGCACCTTACGAGAAATCAAAGTTTTTGGGTTCTGGGGGGATTATGGTCGCAAGGCTGAAACTTAAAGAAATTGACGGAAGGTCACCACCAGGCGTGGAGCCTGCGGCTTAATTTGACTCAACACGGGGAAACTCACCAGGTCCAGATGAAATAAGGATTGACAGATTGAGAGCTCTTTCTTGATTTTTCAGGTGGTGGTGCATGGCCGTTCTTAGTTCGTGGGGTGACTTGTCTGCTTAATTGCGATAACGAGCGAGACCTTACTCTGCTAAATAGCCAGGCTAGCTTTGGCTGGTCGCCGGCTTCTTAGAGAGACTATCAACTCAAGTTGATGGAAGTTTGAGGCAATAACAGGTCTGTGATGCCCTTAGATGTTCTGGGCCGCACGCGCGCTACACTGACAGAGCCAACGAGTTCTTCACCTTGCTCGAAAGAGTTGGGTAATCTTGTTAAACTCTGTCGTGCTGGGGATAAAGCATTGCAATTATTGCTTTTCAACGAGGAATGCCTAGTAAGCGCGTGTCATCAGCATGCGTTGATTACGTCCCTGACCTTTGTACACACCGCCCGTCGCTACTACCGATTGAATGGCTCAGTGAGGCCTTCGGACTGGCTCGGGGAGGTTGGCAACGACCACCCCAAGCCGGAAAGTTGGTCAAACTCGGTCATTTAGAGGAAGTAAAAGTCGTAACAAGGTCTCCGTAGGTGAACCTGCGGAGGGATCATTACACAAATATGAAGGCGAGCTGGATCCCCCTCAGCCGTGCGTTGCTGTACGGCGTGCGCGGCTGGGGCCAGCGTTGCTGAATTATTCACCCGTGTCTTTTGCGTACTTCTTGTTTCCTGGGTGGGTTCGCCCACCACCAGGACCAACCACCAAACCTTTTTGTAATTGCAATCAGCGTCAGTAACCAACATAATAATTACAACTTTCAACAACGGATCTCTTGGTTCTGGCATCGATGAAGAACGCAGCGAAATGCGATAAGTAGTGTGAA
>JAJJZI010000015.1:27500-32500 GCA_024321975.1 Alternaria sp. 'sect. Undifilum'
AGCTATTCTAAAATTATAAAGTATAGTAGTTTAATAAAATAGCAAAGTCTAGTAGTTTATAACAATATAAAGTATAGTAGTTAATATAAATTATAAAGTCTAGGAGTCTAATACTAAAGACAAAGCTTAGTAGTTTATAATACATTTACTATTTTATAAGTTTATTTTATCAATTTAGTTAAGTAGTGTATATATACTTAATATAACGTTAATAAGTGTAATATAAATTATATAGTTTAGTACTACAGTTTAATGCTTAAGAAAAGTTATAAAGTATTATAGTTTATATATTTTGCAAACTACTAGACTTTGGATTTTTGCAAACTGCTAGACTTTGGATTTTTTGCAAACTACTGGATTTTTTGCAAACTACTGGATTTTTTGCAAACTACTAGACTTTGGATTTTTTGCAAACTACTAGACTTTGGATTTTTGCAAACTACTAGACTTTGGATTTTTTGCAAACTACTAGACTTTGGATTTTTTGCAAACTGCTAGACTTTGGATTTTTTGCAAACTGCTAGACTTTGGATTTTTTGCAAACTACTGGATTTTTGCAAACTACTGGATTTTTTGCAAACTACTAGACTTTGGATTTTTTGCAAACTACTAGACTTTGGATTTTTGCAAACTGCTAGACTTTGGATTTTTTGCAAACTGCTAGACTTTGGATTTTTTGCAAACTACTGGATTTTTGCAAACTACTAGACTTTGGATTTTTGCAAACTACTAGACTTTGGATTTTTGCAAACTGCTAGACTTTGGATTTTTGCAAACTGCTAGACTTTGGATTTTTTGCAAACTACTGGATTTTTTGCAAACTACTGGATTTTTTGCAAACTACTAGACTTTGGATTTTTTGCAAACTACTAGACTTTGGATTTTTTGCAAACTACTAGACTTTGGATTTTTGCAAACTACTAGACTTTGGATTTTTTGCAAACTACTGGATTTTTGCAAACTTTGGATTTTTTGCAAACTACTAGACTTTGGATTTTTGCAAACTGCTAGACTTTGGATTTTTTGCAAACTGCTAGACTTTGGATTTTTTGCAAACTACTGGATTTTTTTTGCAAACTACTGGATTTTTTGCAAACTACTAGACTTTGGATTTTTTGCAAACTACTAGACTTTGGATTTTTGCAAACTACTAGACTTTGGATTTTTTAGCAAACTACTAGACTCTATTTTTGCAAACTACTAGATTTTTTTTGCAAACTACTAGACTTTTTTTTTAGCAAACTACTAGCTTTTTATACTACTAATTATCGCGCAGACGTCTTCTTAATGTAAACTACTAGACTCTATATTTTTTGCAATCGGTTTATGGTTTGTATGAGATTGCGCATGTCTACACGGTTTCTTATACAAAAAAGCGCACCTCCGAGCTGTTTTCCGCCACCTTAACCCCGGAACGCGAAAATCGAGCCGAACGGTGTTCCCACACTATATGAGGAGGGCAGCTGAGGTTCTCAGAACTCAACTGCTCACCCAACTAAACTGATCAGATGGGTGTGTTGTATTTGTTACGGGGCAACCTATTTCAAGTTTCAAATTTGTGGGTGATCTTTTAGGTGGTGCTTAGGGCGAGTCGGCTTCGGCCTGGGGATTGAGGCAGCGCTTTCGCTGATGCCCCCGCCTATATTCATCCTTGCTTGCGGATCGGTGGCTGTGGGCTATACCAGTTGCTTCAGTGCGGTGGGTCGCTCCTTGCTTCAGCTATACTTTCTGCTTGCCTCCCTGTTTCGGCGTTGTTCGCAGCGCAGTTTCTGGGGTGGGCGCAACTTTTCGGTTTCATATTTGCAAGCCTTGTTACCCAGGTAGCGGTTGGGGACGTCAACTCTGGCCAGCGCGTTACCCGGGACTCGGCGACTGTTGGGGGCTTGTAGGGGTGGGCTAAGGCCTATAAATTGAAGCGGTGCTCCGGTGCTGCGCCCTTACCTGCGCCTGACGCCTGAAGTCCTGCTCACTTCCATGAGCGGGCACCAAATCGGGGTCTGTGGATTGATGGCTCTGCCAACGATTTCACCAGATCTTTGGGGACAGTCTTGCCGCCTATCCGCGCTTCGTTTGTGTGTGAGGCGGTGTGGGCTTTCTCCTCTTGAGGCGTGTATGCAGTGGGCTTGTTATTGGCGGCAACGCCGGTCGGGCTACGCTGCGGACCATGCCTTGGGAAACTCAGTGGGGGCAAATGAATGGGTCGCCTGCAGCGATTGCGCCCTGCGCGCTTTCGCGGTAGGCGATTGGGATTGCTTAGGTGATCCCCTTCTTGGTACAATCAGCCCCTCCGGGGGTTTGGCCTTTGCCCTCTGGCGCTTCGGTGGACGATTGTTACCTGGTTGATTCTGCCAGTAGTCATATGCTTGTCTCAAAGATTAAGCCATGCATGTCTAAGTATAAGCAATTATACCGTGAAACTGCGAATGGCTCATTAAATCAGTTATCGTTTATTTGATAATACCTTACTACTTGGATAACCGTGGTAATTCTAGAGCTAATACATGCTGAAAATCCCGACTTCGGAAGGGATGTGTTTATTAGATAAAACCAATGCCCTTCGGGGCTCTTTGGTGATTCATGATAACTTTACGGATCGCATAGCCTTGCGCTGGCGACGGTTCATTCAAATTTCTGCCCTATCAACTTTCGATGGTAAGGTATTGGCTTACCATGGTTTCAACGGGTAACGGGGAATTAGGGTTCGATTCCGGAGAGGGAGCCTGAGAAACGGCTACCACATCCAAGGAAGGCAGCAGGCGCGCAAATTACCCAATCCCGACACGGGGAGGTAGTGACAATAAATACTGATACAGGGCTCTTTTGGGTCTTGTAATTGGAATGAGTACAATTTAAACCTCTTAACGAGGAACAATTGGAGGGCAAGTCTGGTGCCAGCAGCCGCGGTAATTCCAGCTCCAATAGCGTATATTAAAGTTGTTGCAGTTAAAAAGCTCGTAGTTGAAACTTGGGCCTGGCTGGCGGGTCCGCCTCACCGCGTGCACTCGTCCGGCCGGGCCTTCCTTCTGAAGAACCTCATGCCCTTCACTGGGCGTGCTGGGGAATCAGGACTTTTACTTTGAAAAATTAGAGTGTTCAAAGCAGGCCTTTGCTCGAATACGTTAGCATGGAATAATAAAATAGGGCGTGCGTTTCTATTTTGTTGGTTTCTAGAGACGCCGCAATGATTAACAGGAACAGTCGGGGGCATCAGTATTCAGTTGTCAGAGGTGAAATTCTTGGATTTACTGAAGACTAACTACTGCGAAAGCATTTGCCAAGGATGTTTTCATTAATCAGTGAACGAAAGTTAGGGATCGAAGACGATCAGATACCGTCGTAGTCTTAACCGTAAACTATGCCGACTAGGGATCGGGCGATGTTCTTTTTCTGACTCGCTCGGCACCTTACGAGAAATCAAAGTTTTTGGGTTCTGGGGGGATTATGGTCGCAAGGCTGAAACTTAAAGAAATTGACGGAAGGTCACCACCAGGCGTGGAGCCTGCGGCTTAATTTGACTCAACACGGGGAAACTCACCAGGTCCAGATGAAATAAGGATTGACAGATTGAGAGCTCTTTCTTGATTTTTCAGGTGGTGGTGCATGGCCGTTCTTAGTTCGTGGGGTGACTTGTCTGCTTAATTGCGATAACGAGCGAGACCTTACTCTGCTAAATAGCCAGGCTAGCTTTGGCTGGTCGCCGGCTTCTTAGAGAGACTATCAACTCAAGTTGATGGAAGTTTGAGGCAATAACAGGTCTGTGATGCCCTTAGATGTTCTGGGCCGCACGCGCGCTACACTGACAGAGCCAACGAGTTCTTCACCTTGCTCGAAAGAGTTGGGTAATCTTGTTAAACTCTGTCGTGCTGGGGATAAAGCATTGCAATTATTGCTTTTCAACGAGGAATGCCTAGTAAGCGCGTGTCATCAGCATGCGTTGATTACGTCCCTGACCTTTGTACACACCGCCCGTCGCTACTACCGATTGAATGGCTCAGTGAGGCCTTCGGACTGGCTCGGGAGGTTGGCAACGACCACCCCAAGCCGGAAAGTTGGTCAAACTCGGTCATTTAGAGGAAGTAAAAGTCGTAACAAGGTCTCCGTAGGTGAACCTGCGGAGGGATCATTACACAAATATGAAGGCGAGCTGGATCCCCTCAGCCGTGCGTTGCTGTACGGCGTGCGCGGCTGGGGCCAGCGTTGCTGAATTATTCACCCGTGTCTTTTGCGTACTTCTTGTTTCCTGGGTGGGTTCGCCCACCACCAGGACCAACCACCAAACCTTTTGTAATTGCAATCAGCGTCAGTAACCAACATAATAATTACAACTTTCAACAACGGATCTCTTGGTTCTGGCATCGATGAAGAACGCAGCGAAATGCGATAAGTAGTGTGAATTGCAGAATTCAGTGAATCATCGAATCTTTGAACGCACATTGCGCCCTTTGGTATTCCAAAGGGCATGCCTGTTCGAGCGTCATTTGTACCCTCAAGCTTTGCTTGGTGTTGGGCGTCTTGTCTCCAGTTCGCTGGGGACTCGCCTTAAAGTCATTGGCAGCCGGCCTACTGGTTTCGGAGCGCAGCACAAGTCGCGCTCTTTTCCAGCCAAGGTCAGCGTCCACCAAGCCACATTTTCAACTTTTGACCTCGGATCAGGTAGGGATACCCGCTGAACTTAAGCATATCAATAAGCGGAGGAAAAGAAACCAACAGGGATTGCCCTAGTAACGGCGAGTGAAGCGGCAACAGCTCAAATTTGAAATCTGGCTCTTTTAGAGTCCGAGTTGTAATTTGCAGAGGGCGCTTTGGCTTTGGCAGCGGTCCAAGTTCCTTGGAACAGGACGTCACAGAGGGTGAGAATCCCGTACGTGGTCGCTGGCTATTGCCGTGTAAAGCCCCTTCGACGAGTCGAGTTGTTTGGGAATGCAGCTCTAAATGGGAGGTACATTTCTTCTAAAGCTAAATATTGGCCAGAGACCGATAGCGCACAAGTAGAGTGATCG
>JAJJZI010000015.1:37500-40000 GCA_024321975.1 Alternaria sp. 'sect. Undifilum'
CAAACTACTAGACTTTGGATTTTTTGCAAACTGCTAGACTTTGGATTTTTTGCAAACTGCTAGACTTTGGATTTTTTTGCAAACTACTGGATTTTTTGCAAACTACTGGATTTTTTGCAAACTACTAGACTTTGGATTTTTTGCAAACTGCTAGACTTTGGATTTTTTGCAAACTGCTAGACTTTGGATTTTTTTGCAAACTACTGGATTTTTTGCAAACTACTGGATTTTTTGCAAACTACTAGACTTTGGATTTTTTGCAAACTACTAGACTTTGGATTTTTTGCAAACTACTAGACTTTGGATTTTATGCAAACTACTAGACTTTGGATTTTTTGCAAACTGCTAGACTTTGGATTTTTTGCAAACTGCTAGACTTTGGATTTTTTTGCAAACTACTGGATTTTTTGCAAACTACTGGATTTTTTGCAAACTACTAGACTTTGGATTTTTTGCAAACTACTAGACTTTGGATTTTTTGCAAACTGCTAGACTTTGGATTTTTTGCAAACTGCTAGACTTTGGATTTTTTTGCAAACTACTGGATTTTTTGCAAACTACTGGATTTTTTGCAAACTACTAGACTTTGGATTTTTTGCAAACTGCTAGACTTTGGATTTTTGCAAACTGCTAGACTTTGGATTTTTTGCAAACTACTGGATTTTTGCAAACTACTGGATTTTTGCAAACTACTAGACTTTGGATTTTTTGCAAACTACTAGACTTTGGATTTTTGCAAACTACTAGACTTTGGATTTTTGCAAACTACTAGACTTTGGATTTTTTGCAAACTGCTAGACTTTGGATTTTTTGCAAACTGCTAGACTTTGGATTTTTTGCAAACTACTGGATTTTTTGCAAACTACTGGATTTTTGCAAACTACTAGACTTTGGATTTTTTGCAAACTACTAGACTTTGGATTTGTTTAGCAAACTACTAGACTCTATATTTTTTACTTAACTTTTTTAGCTTTTTATACTACTAATTATCGCGCAGACGTCTTCTTAATGTAAACTACTAGACTCTATATTTTTTGCAATCGGTTTATGGTTTGTATGAGATTGCGCATGTCTACACGGTTTCTTATACAAAAAAGCGCACCTCCGAGCTGTTTTCCGCCACCTTAACCCCGGAACGCGAAAATCGAGCCGAACGGTGTTCCCACACTATATGAGGAGGGCAGCTGAGGTTCTCAGAACTCAACTGCTCACCCAACTAAACTGATCAGATGGGTGTGTTGTATTTGTTACGGGGCAACCTATTTCAAGTTTCAAATTTGTGGGTGATCTTTTAGGTGGTGCTTAGGGCGAGTCGGCTTCGGCCTGGGGATTGAGGCAGCGCTTTCGCTGATGCCCCCGCCTATATTCATCCTTGCTTGCGGATCGGTGGCTGTGGGCTATACCAGTTGCTTCAGTGCGGTGGGTCGCTCCTTGCTTCAGCTATACTTTCTGCTTGCCTCCCTGTTTCGGCGTTGTTCGCAGCGCAGTTTCTGGGGTGGGCGCAACTTTTCGGTTTCATATTTGCAAGCCTTGTTACCCAGGTAGCGGTTGGGGACGTCAACTCTGGCCAGCGCGTTACCCGGGACTCGGCGACTGTTGGGGGCTTGTAGGGGTGGGCTAAGGCCTATAAATTGAAGCGGTGCTCCGGTGCTGCGCCCTTACCTGCGCCTGACGCCTGAAGTCCTGCTCACTTCCATGAGCGGGCACCAAATCGGGGTCTGTGGATTGATGGCTCTGCCAACGATTTCACCAGATCTTTGGGGACAGTCTTGCCGCCTATCCGCGCTTCGTTTGTGTGTGAGGCGGTGTGGGCTTTCTCCTCTTGAGGCGTGTATGCAGTGGGCTTGTTATTGGCGGCAACGCCGGTCGGGCTACGCTGCGGACCATGCCTTGGGAAACTCAGTGGGGGCAATGAATGGGTCGCCTGCAGCGATTGCGCCCTGCGCGCTTTCGCGGTAGGCGATTGGGATTGCTTAGGTGATCCCCTTCTTGGTACAATCAGCCCCTCCGGGGGTTTGGCCTTTGCCCTCTGGCGCTTCGGTGGACGATTGTTACCTGGTTGATTCTGCCAGTAGTCATATGCTTGTCTCAAAGATTAAGCCATGCATGTCTAAGTATAAGCAATTATACCGTGAAACTGCGAATGGCTCATTAAATCAGTTATCGTTTATTTGATAATACCTTACTACTTGGATAACCGTGGTAATTCTAGAGCTAATACATGCTGAAAATCCCGACTTCGGAAGGGATGTGTTTATTAGATAAAACCAATGCCCTTCGGGGCTCTTTGGTGATTCATGATAACTTTACGGATCGCATAGCCTTGCGCTGGCGACGGTTCATTCAAATTTCTGCCCTATCAACTTTCGATGGTAAGGTATTGGCTTACCATGGTTTCAACGGGTAACGGGGAATTAGGGTTCGATTCCGGAGAGGGAGCCTGAGAAACGGCTACCACATCCAAGGAAGGCAGCAGGCGCGCAAATTACCCAATCCCGAC
>JAJJZI010000015.1:47500-50000 GCA_024321975.1 Alternaria sp. 'sect. Undifilum'
CTTTGGATTTTTTGCAAACTACTAGACTTTGGATTTTTTGCAAACTGCTAGACTTTGGATTTTTTGCAAACTGCTAGACTTTGGATTTTTTGCAAACTACTGGATTTTTTGCAAACTACTGGATTTTTTGCAAACTACTAGACTTTGGATTTTTTGCAAACTACTAGACTTTGGATTTTTTGCAAACTGCTAGACTTTGGATTTTTTGCAAACTGCTAGACTTTGGATTTTTTTGCAAACTACTGGATTTTTTGCAAACTACTGGATTTTTTGCAAACTACTAGACTTTGGATTTTTTGCAAACTGCTAGACTTTGGATTTTTTGCAAACTGCTAGACTTTGGATTTTTTTGCAAACTACTGGATTTTTTGCAAACTACTGGATTTTTTGCAAACTACTAGACTTTGGATTTTTTGCAAACTACTAGACTTTGGATTTTTTGCAAACTACTAGACTTTGGATTTTTTGCAAACTACTAGACTTTGGATTTTTTGCAAACTGCTAGACTTTGGATTTTTTGCAAACTGCTAGACTTTGGATTTTTTTGCAAACTACTGGATTTTTTGCAAACTACTGGATTTTTTGCAAACTACTAGACTTTGGATTTTTTGCAAACTACTAGACTTTGGATTTGTTTAGCAAACTACTAGACTCTATATTTTTTTACTTAACTTTTTTTAGCTTTTTATACTACTAATTATCGCGCAGACGTCTTCTTAATGTAAACTACTAGACTCTATATTTTTTGCAATCGGTTTATGGTTTGTATGAGATTGCGCATGTCTACACGGTTTCTTATACAAAAAAGCGCACCTCCGAGCTGTTTTCCGCCACCTTAACCCCGGAACGCGAAAATCGAGCCGAACGGTGTTCCCACACTATATGAGGAGGGCAGCTGAGGTTCTCAGAACTCAACTGCTCACCCAACTAAACTGATCAGATGGGTGTGTTGTATTTGTTACGGGGCAACCTATTTCAAGTTTCAAATTTGTGGGTGATCTTTTTAGGTGGTGCTTAGGGCGAGTCGGCTTCGGCCTGGGGATTGAGGCAGCGCTTTCGCTGATGCCCCCGCCTATATTCATCCTTGCTTGCGGATCGGTGGCTGTGGGCTATACCAGTTGCTTCAGTGCGGTGGGTCGCTCCTTGCTTCAGCTATACTTTCTGCTTGCCTCCCTGTTTCGGCGTTGTTCGCAGCGCAGTTTCTGGGGTGGGCGCAACTTTTCGGTTTCATATTTGCAAGCCTTGTTACCCAGGTAGCGGTTGGGGACGTCAACTCTGGCCAGCGCGTTACCCGGGACTCGGCGACTGTTGGGGGCTTGTAGGGGTGGGCTAAGGCCTATAAATTGAAGCGGTGCTCCGGTGCTGCGCCCTTACCTGCGCCTGACGCCTGAAGTCCTGCTCACTTCCATGAGCGGGCACCAAATCGGGGTCTGTGGATTGATGGCTCTGCCAACGATTTCACCAGATCTTTGGGGACAGTCTTGCCGCCTATCCGCGCTTCGTTTGTGTGTGAGGCGGTGTGGGCTTTCTCCTCTTGAGGCGTGTATGCAGTGGGCTTGTTATTGGCGGCAACGCCGGTCGGGCTACGCTGCGGACCATGCCTTGGGAAACTCAGTGGGGGCAATGAATGGGTCGCCTGCAGCGATTGCGCCCTGCGCGCTTTCGCGGTAGGCGATTGGGATTGCTTAGGTGATCCCCTTCTTGGTACAATCAGCCCCTCCGGGGGTTTGGCCTTTGCCCTCTGGCGCTTCGGTGGACGATTGTTACCTGGTTGATTCTGCCAGTAGTCATATGCTTGTCTCAAAGATTAAGCCATGCATGTCTAAGTATAAGCAATTATACCGTGAAACTGCGAATGGCTCATTAAATCAGTTATCGTTTATTTGATAATACCTTACTACTTGGATAACCGTGGTAATTCTAGAGCTAATACATGCTGAAAATCCCGACTTCGGAAGGGATGTGTTTATTAGATAAAACCAATGCCCTTCGGGGCTCTTTGGTGATTCATGATAACTTTACGGATCGCATAGCCTTGCGCTGGCGACGGTTCATTCAAATTTCTGCCCTATCAACTTTCGATGGTAAGGTATTGGCTTACCATGGTTTCAACGGGTAACGGGGAATTAGGGTTCGATTCCGGAGAGGGAGCCTGAGAAACGGCTACCACATCCAAGGAAGGCAGCAGGCGCGCAAATTACCCAATCCCGACACGGGGAGGTAGTGACAATAAATACTGATACAGGGCTCTTTTGGGTCTTGTAATTGGAATGAGTACAATTTAAACCTCTTAACGAGGAACAATTGGAGGGCAAGTCTGGTGCCAGCAGCCGCGGTAATTCCAGCTCCAATAGCGTATATTAAAGTTGTTGCAGTTAAAAAGCTCGTAGTTGAAACTTGGGCCTGGCTGGCGGGTCCGCCTCACCGCGTGCACTCGTCCGGCCGGGCCTTCCTTCTGAAGAACCTCATGCCCTTCACTGGGCGTGCTGGGGAATCAGGA
>JAJJZI010000015.1:57500-60000 GCA_024321975.1 Alternaria sp. 'sect. Undifilum'
TTTGGATTTTTGCAAACTGCTAGACTTTGGATTTTTGCAAACTGCTAGACTTTGGATTTTTTGCAAACTACTGGATTTTTGCAAACTACTGGATTTTTGCAAACTACTAGACTTTGGATTTTTGCAAACTACTAGACTTTGGATTTTTGCAAACTACTAGACTTTGGATTTTTGCAAACTACTAGACTTTGGATTTTTGCAAACTGCTAGACTTTGGATTTTTGCAAACTGCTAGACTTTGGATTTTTTGCAAACTACTGGATTTTTGCAAACTACTGGATTTTTGCAAACTACTAGACTTTGGATTTTTGCAAACTACTAGACTTTGGATTTGTTTAGCAAACTACTAGACTCTATATTTTTTACTTAACTTTTTTAGCTTTTTATACTACTAATTATCGCGCAGACGTCTTCTTAATGTAAACTACTAGACTCTATATTTTTTGCAATCGGTTTATGGTTTGTATGAGATTGCGCATGTCTACACGGTTTCTTATACAAAAAAGCGCACCTCCGAGCTGTTTTCCGCCACCTTAACCCCGGAACGCGAAAATCGAGCCGAACGGTGTTCCCACACTATATGAGGAGGGCAGCTGAGGTTCTCAGAACTCAACTGCTCACCCAACTAAACTGATCAGATGGGTGTGTTGTATTTGTTACGGGGCAACCTATTTCAAGTTTCAAATTTGTGGGTGATCTTTTAGGTGGTGCTTAGGGCGAGTCGGCTTCGGCCTGGGGATTGAGGCAGCGCTTTCGCTGATGCCCCCGCCTATATTCATCCTTGCTTGCGGATCGGTGGCTGTGGGCTATACCAGTTGCTTCAGTGCGGTGGGTCGCTCCTTGCTTCAGCTATACTTTCTGCTTGCCTCCCTGTTTCGGCGTTGTTCGCAGCGCAGTTTCTGGGGTGGGCGCAACTTTTCGGTTTCATATTTGCAAGCCTTGTTACCCAGGTAGCGGTTGGGGACGTCAACTCTGGCCAGCGCGTTACCCGGGACTCGGCGACTGTTGGGGGCTTGTAGGGGTGGGCTAAGGCCTATAAATTGAAGCGGTGCTCCGGTGCTGCGCCCTTACCTGCGCCTGACGCCTGAAGTCCTGCTCACTTCCATGAGCGGGCACCAAATCGGGGTCTGTGGATTGATGGCTCTGCCAACGATTTCACCAGATCTTTGGGGACAGTCTTGCCGCCTATCCGCGCTTCGTTTGTGTGTGAGGCGGTGTGGGCTTTCTCCTCTTGAGGCGTGTATGCAGTGGGCTTGTTATTGGCGGCAACGCCGGTCGGGCTACGCTGCGGACCATGCCTTGGGAAACTCAGTGGGGGCAATGAATGGGTCGCCTGCAGCGATTGCGCCCTGCGCGCTTTCGCGGTAGGCGATTGGGATTGCTTAGGTGATCCCCTTCTTGGTACAATCAGCCCCTCCGGGGGTTTGGCCTTTGCCCTCTGGCGCTTCGGTGGACGATTGTTACCTGGTTGATTCTGCCAGTAGTCATATGCTTGTCTCAAAGATTAAGCCATGCATGTCTAAGTATAAGCAATTATACCGTGAAACTGCGAATGGCTCATTAAATCAGTTATCGTTTATTTGATAATACCTTACTACTTGGATAACCGTGGTAATTCTAGAGCTAATACATGCTGAAAATCCCGACTTCGGAAGGGATGTGTTTATTAGATAAAACCAATGCCCTTCGGGGCTCTTTGGTGATTCATGATAACTTTACGGATCGCATAGCCTTGCGCTGGCGACGGTTCATTCAAATTTCTGCCCTATCAACTTTCGATGGTAAGGTATTGGCTTACCATGGTTTCAACGGGTAACGGGGAATTAGGGTTCGATTCCGGAGAGGGAGCCTGAGAAACGGCTACCACATCCAAGGAAGGCAGCAGGCGCGCAAATTACCCAATCCCGACACGGGGAGGTAGTGACAATAAATACTGATACAGGGCTCTTTTGGGTCTTGTAATTGGAATGAGTACAATTTAAACCTCTTAACGAGGAACAATTGGAGGGCAAGTCTGGTGCCAGCAGCCGCGGTAATTCCAGCTCCAATAGCGTATATTAAAGTTGTTGCAGTTAAAAAGCTCGTAGTTGAAACTTGGGCCTGGCTGGCGGGTCCGCCTCACCGCGTGCACTCGTCCGGCCGGGCCTTCCTTCTGAAGAACCTCATGCCCTTCACTGGGCGTGCTGGGGAATCAGGACTTTTACTTTGAAAAATTAGAGTGTTCAAAGCAGGCCTTTGCTCGAATACGTTAGCATGGAATAATAAAATAGGGCGTGCGTTTCTATTTTGTTGGTTTCTAGAGACGCCGCAATGATTAACAGGAACAGTCGGGGGCATCAGTATTCAGTTGTCAGAGGTGAAATTCTTGGATTTACTGAAGACTAACTACTGCGAAAGCATTTGCCAAGGATGTTTTCATTAATCAGTGAACGAAAGTTAGGGATCGAAGACGATCAGATACCGTCGTAGTCTTAACCGTAAACTATGCCGACTAGGGATC
>JAJJZI010000016.1:0-64482 GCA_024321975.1 Alternaria sp. 'sect. Undifilum'
AAAGGTGACGAGGAAACAAGCACAGAGTGTACCTCTGGCTTCACCTCTTCTACCCAGCTTGATTAAATAGTACTATTAGCAGACTCGTACAGGAGGTCTGGTGGCAAAGCTGATCCATCACCGCATACACACGATATGAGTGTTACCTAGGCACGATGGCCATCTTGAAGTGATGCTTTAACCTCCTTATTCTCTTACATACGTCTGCCGAACACATGCTTTGTTCTTGAGGTACTCTAATCATAAAGCCCCTTGTCGTCCATATTGTATGTATGCTTAGCGTCAACCTTAATCTTAACAATCTTGGTCTGCAATAAGTTGAAGTAGAGCTTGTACTTAGTGTAGGGCTTCGGCCTTTTGAGACAGCCTTTTGATGTGACCACACATTTTGTAGATACCTTTTGAGTAAGAAAAGATTTATTGCTAACAACGAGTATCTAGGCTTACGCCCCCTTGTTCGGCATTGCCGGCACGCAATTAGTGTGTCGCTCTAGCATGTTTAGACAGAAACGAAGAAAAGCAAGACAAAGACGCAAATCGCCTCCTAACTTAACGCGCTTTATTCCGCTCCTATCCTGCCTATGCTGCTTATACTGCCTACTTATGTTAAGGCTTTACTTCTAGGTACTCTTAGACAAATTACAGAAGCAGCACTATTATTGCCTTGCTTTCTAACCTATACATGCGACAATAGAATGCCTACTCCTCCTTTTCTGCCTCTTTCTTCTCTATCGCCATTTTAAAGTTATGCAACAGCTAGCCTATTTAGTTAATAGTTTCTTTACTTAGCTTATGCACAATCAACAAGAAAAAAAATACTAAAGCTAAGCATTTTAAGTACTTTGCTAGTATTAGCAAATACTCTGTAGATCATGTATTCTTTCTACAACTAGCTAAGTTAAGGCTTAACATTTCTTTTGTATATAAAGATATTGCAGATTCTAGAGTTGTTTAAAAGAAATATAATTGTAAAGTTCTAGAGAGATGAAGTTTGTAAATACTTAATTGGCTTCAGCCTTTTAAGACAACCTTTTAATGTCACTACACAGTTTGTAAACAACTTTTTAGTAAAAAAAGATTTGTTGCTAACAACAAGTATCTAAGCTTACGCTCCCTTTTTTAGCATTGCCGGCACGCAATTAGTGTGTCGCATGTTTAGACAGAAACAAAAAAAAGCAAGGCAAAGACATAAATCACCTCCTAACTTATTGCGCCCTATCCTGCTCCTATTCTGCCTATGCCGCCTACTTATTCTAAGGCTTTACTTCTAGATACTCTTAGACAAATTAAAGAAGCAGCAGTACTATTGCCTTGCTTTCTAACCTATACATGCAATAATCTAACGCCTACTTTTTCTTTTTTACTTTTTTTTTCTTTATTACTATTTTAATGTTATGTAACAGCTAGCTTAAGTAGCTATTAGTTTCTTTACTTAGCTTATACACAATTATAAAAAAAAGATACTAAAGCAAAGCATTTTAAGTATTTTACTAGTATTAGTAAACACTCTGTAGATCTTGTATTCGTTCTACAACTAGCTAAGTTAAGGCTTAACATTTTTTTTGTATATAAAGATATTGCAGATTCTAGAGTTGTTTATAAGAGATATAATCATAAAGTCCTAGAGAGGCTAAGTTTGTAGATGCTTAATAAACTCAGGTGTCTGTATAATTAGCTTAAGCTAGACTAGGTTAGGGGCCTAAGTGTACAACAAGAAAGCTTTCTATTTTTAGAAAAAAGTTAAGGTTAAAAAAATGCTTATTACAGAGGTTACACGCTATTATAGTGTAGTATATGCAAATCCTTTGTATACAGTGCTGTTTAAAAAGTAAAAAGGAGTAAGTAAAAAGCAGCAGCTTTAGCTTTATAAAGTATTGAAGGCTCCCGCTGCAGTATGTACGTGTATTTTCCCTCCTCTACTATATTATGTTGCAATCTTATTGTAATCCTACTGTAATTCTGTTGTTAGCTATAGGTTAGCAATCACTGTTAGACACGTTTTAACTAGTGTCGTTTTTTAGTACCTTAGTAATTTTTTTTAACTCTAATTATTGCTTGGTGGTCTAAGCTTTTCTCCTAGAACTTATCTACCTACCGTTTAAATCTTGTTAACTACACGCAATCTTTTTTTTTGACTTTTGCGCTTAATTAGTAGAGGGCAGCTGCTTTTCACTTTTTTGGAACCCCATTTTGACTACAACAACAACAACCACTACCTTTGACACCTTAAAAAATAAATAAAAAGTACTAAGTGTAGATATCGGATTTGTGACGATTGGTGTCTATACCGATTGGGTATTGAGAGATTAAATGGATAAAGTGCCTGTTGATGAAGAAGGCAATCCAGGTCTCGCTCACAGGCTCTGTGGTTATTAATGACGCAAAATTGCCTATTATCTCTCTTGTAAGAGGTAGGTGGTAGGCATTATGTTTCTCTAAATACTTCATGAGCTCCTCCTTTTTTTGTGGAGTAAGCTGCTGTTGTGCAATTGCCTGCTCTTTATGCGATCGCGTCTCGCGTCGGTATCCTCGCGTCAACGTTTAGAGCACAACACCGTACTTTTTTTGATAGCTGCATCCAAGGGATGTCTTCTTTATTCTCACATGTATCAAACAATGCAAAGGCTTCTTCTAGCGTCATTCCGGCGTTGAGTTGTGGTGTTGTGAAGTACCGAGGTGGACGGCGTAACGCGCATGACGGCGTAACGCGCGGTTTGAACACCAAAACCACCACCAAACTTGAGGCTGTAGAGCCTCACACAATAGCTACTATCGCGAGATTTTTTAGTAGTAAGATCTATAGGGCTTAAATAATATATATAGCTATAGAAATCGAGTTGGAGTTCTAATCGCGCGCCCTGTGCGCGAGGTAGACGCTAGTTAAGCTGTAACACCACCTTGAGGCTCTCCACTACTTGTAGGGCTCACGATAAGCCTCTTTCTTTAAGTAGCCTTTTTAAGAGCCTTAAGGCTTCTCTTTTTACCCTTTTAAGAAGTTTTATAGATTGTTTGAGTTGTTTTGCAGTTCTGCGAGCAGCTGCCCTAGAGGCCTGTTCAGCAGCCCTCTCAGCCTTCTTCTTCTCCCTCACTAATTAAGCTGCAGCCCTCGCCTATTGCTTTATTTCCTTCTCCCTTGCCTTTGCCTGCCTTGTCTCCTCATAATACCTATTTATCTTAGCTTTTTAGTGTTGTACCTGCTCCTCCTCGCGCTCCTAGAGCTGCTAGCGATTACGTGCCTCCTTCACCTTCCTTAGAGACTAAACTATAGCTCCACCTTACTACTCCTTAAGCTCCTAGAGTAGATAAGGCCTGCCTTGTTTCCTGCGCGTTTTTTTATTAATTAGAGCCTTGTATAGGCCCTTAACTTTATGCTTAAAGAAAGTCTTTTAAGTTAAGATTTAGTAATAAACTTAGCTTAGCCTTTAAGCTTCTATATTACTTAGATCTTCAACTACCTTACGTAAAAGGCGTTTAACTTACCTCTAATTTAAATTACTTAAGCCTTAGAACTTACTATTACTTAAAGAGCTCTTAATACTAAACCTTTTTAATATAAACTTAAAATTAAGGGTGAGAGGCCTGTAGCCTTAAAAGCCTTTAAAATTGTTATTTCTATAAATAAGGCCTGCCAGGCTTAGTAGAAGAGGTTAAAGAAATCCCTCTTACTTATTAAGGTGAGGCCCTAGTTCCTCTCTAGAAATCCAGATATCTTAGCCTAGTAAGCTAATAAGAAAGACTTAAACAGGGCAACATTAAAAGGCTACAGCATGTAGGTTAAATAAGGAGGATAGACTGCAAAGAGAATCCTGTTCTAATTACAGTATTTAATAAAATCTATAGTAAGGTAAGATTTATAGCTGCCTAAAATATGTTATTAATAAGAAAATCAAGTTTTTACTTTAGTATTCTAATAAAACACCTGTTCAAGCTACGCAAAAATAATAATGTTTTTTATTTAGCTAAACAGCAAAAAAGAAATTGAAATTAAATAAGTCTTAAAATTAAGGGCTTATAACTAAGTGTCTTGTATTAATCCTAAGGTTAATTGATATATAAGAGTAGGCGCTAGGTAAGATCTATTAGCGCAGATGCAGGCTAGGAGTGTTATCTACATTTGTAAGCTATCTTAAATAGTACTCTTTCTTTTTCTCTACTGGTATAAACGCTTACTAAAAATCCATTTTAATCTTCTTAGAATACTAAGAAAGAAGCCTTTTTTATCTATATTGTATGTGTAACGCGCCTTAACGTAGTACAGCTTAATTTTATTACGTAGAAAATCAAAGTATAGGCTGTACTTCCTTCTAAAATTAGCCTTGTAGCAATTGTTATCTATGCCTGTTGTCTATCTTAAAAGAAGCTTATTAGGGTACTAGTAGACAAAGCAATTAACTTAGTGTACTCTAACCTGTCTTCTTGCAATCTGTAAGGCAAAATTTTATATTATAGCTTGTGTGGGTGCAAGGCCTTGCCTAGTAAGCTGTTTAATATACTGTAGGAGCTCTAGCTCCTGTTACAGATAGAGAGCCTGTTAATTTTAAGCCCTAAGGTTGCGCAAAGTTAAAACACATTTTTTTTTGTAGTTTAACGTCCTCTCTCAGCCTGAAGGGCTATATAAGACGTGCAGGCCGAGGCCTGCAGGTATCTATGTGGTTTTTCTGTGTTCTGAGCAGTTTACAAGGGGTGGTTTATCTAAATAAAGGTGAGGCTCTTAGCCTATTGTGTAAGGTCGAGAAGGGGGAGGGGTGCTTAGAGCTTAGTCGCCTAGCTAGGCGATTGCATCAAGTTATTAGAGTTTCCTTTGTACTAGGCCTGTGTACCAACTCTAGTTTCTTAAATAAAGGCTAAAGTAGCCTTAATGCCTGCTACTATTTAAAAGAGATATTGTAGAGAGATTAGCTCTGTACATAAGTTCTAAAGTATAGCTCTACTATCCTTGTATAGTTAGCACCTAAGGATTATATAAGCTGTGTCTTGTGTAG
Source organism: Alternaria sp. 'sect. Undifilum' (assembly GCA_024321975.1). NCBI lineage: Eukaryota > Fungi > Ascomycota > Dothideomycetes > Pleosporales > Pleosporaceae > Alternaria > Alternaria sp. 'sect. Undifilum'. The sequence continues at coordinate 4,983 of JAJJZI010000016.1, forward strand.
CTCTAAAGTTGCATAGGCAAGTTTTAGATTCTACTTTTCCTCTCTTAAATAGATAGCTCTTTAGGTAGCTATAACCTAGTTTTAATTAAAAGAAAGAGCTAGTTATATCCATCCTAGTAGAGGAGATAAGTATCTGTTTCCTTATTTTCTATTTAAAGGTTGCTAAGTAGGTGCTTAGGTTCTTATTATTAGCTTTTTTCCTCTAATTCTCTAGGAGGCTTAACTAATTAACATTTGCTAGTTATTTATTTCAAGAATTTATAACTTCTAAGCTTTTCTTATTTGTTATGAGGTTTATTTTTGTAGCCTCTTTTGCTAGAGTATCTGCTTAATTGTTTCCTAGTATATCTTAGTGTCCTAAGACCTAATATAGCGTAGGGGTAATGCCTTTCCTTCTAGTTAAGTTGCTGCCCTTATACACCTAATTTGCTACTCTTAACTTAGGTTGTTTGAGGTATTTTTTATTTAAAATAGAGTAGCCTAATTATTTGTATAAATATTAACATTTTAGCAGTTATTTAACAGGTTGACTGCTATTTCTAGACCTAAGGTAATACCCTCTAGTTTTCTATTATAAACTAGCTAGTTATTACCTAGATTTGCTTATAGTTCTTTAATAAGAGTAGCTTCTTTACAGAAGGCAACGCCTACGCTAATTCCTTTACTGTTCTTTATAGCTAAGGCATCTAAGTATATTAATAGAAGGTTGTTGTCTACTAGTAGTTTCTTATAGCTTTTAGCTTTAATATCTTTTCGCATGTTTAACATATAGACTTTGTAGAGAGTTCTAGCATTCTATAGTGTAAAGGCGTAGTATTGTATTTCCTCTGTAATATCTAAGAGGGCTAAGGTAATAGATTTTTAAATTCAATTAAGTTACTCTCCTTTATTATTGTTAATAGCAGCTTTTATAGAGTAATTTAGATCTAGTAAAGTAGATCTAAAGGCGTATCTTCTTATAATATTGTCTAGCCTAACTCTAGGTAGAAATAGAGCAGCTTCTACCTTACTAGGCATCGCAGAGGAAGATCTAAAAGTTCTTAAGATCTTTCTATAGGCTTAGTTTTGTAGTTTTTGCCTACTTTTAAGGACGTGTTGTTAGCCTTTCTAAAATAGCTAACATTTGTAATTAGCTACACTAGTAATGCACGCTAAGTATAATTGCCTTATTGCCCTTAGTAAGAGGCCTTTATTAATATTAGCTAGCTTGCTTAGGCAGAATAAAGATTAGTTTGCTTTTTATATCCTTATGGAGCAGTGTTCTCTGAATTTAAGAGTGTTGTTAAAGAAGATGCCTCCTATCTAACTAGTCCTTTTAGCTAGAAGGTCTCTTAGGTAGGTAACGTAAGAAATCTATTTATATCTTTCTTAGATCTTATCTAATTTGCTAATTCTATTTTTAAGCTATTAAACTTAATAGCTAACTCTTTTACTTGTATAAAGAGATTTGCTAACTCCTTTTTAAGTAGTTTAATGTTTTTCTTAATAAATGTTGTTAATATTAAGATTAAAAGGTTGTCTATATAAGATAAGGAGTATATGTTACTATTTAATATAATTAACTAGAATAGCAGTTTCGTGTAAATTAGAAATAAGATAGGCAAGGCTAAGATTCCTTAAGGTGTACTAGTATTAATCGTCTATAGTTCTTCTGTTTGCCTATTAAAAGATAGCTCTAAGAGCCTCTCTGTAAGAAAGGAGTTTGTCAATAATAAGAGGCAGGTAAGTAGCTATTAGTTGCTTATATTTTCTAGAAGCTTGTTCTTAAATAGATAGTTAAATACGTCTCTAATGTCTAAAAAGGCTGTTAAAGTAACTCTATTCTTCTTTCTGTATTGTTAAATATTGTTGTAGAAGTAGAGTAAAGCGTTAATAGCTAATTTCTTAAGCCTGCCTTCTATTTGTGTAGGGTGTAGCTGGCTATTTATTTCTGCTAAGGTACCTAATCCTTTTAAGTAGAGTCTTTCTAGTGCCCTTCCTAGACAGTATAAGAGGGAGATAACTCTATATGCTTTTAGAATTAAGTAGTCTAGATTATTTAGCTTTCTAAGAATAACACTTTTGCTTTTTCTAGCATCTTAGTTAGTATCCTAAGTTAAACAAAGCTAAATAGACTTTGAAGAAGATGCTTAGTTAATATCTATATACCTTTGAAATAACTCCTTAGCTAATTCTATCTAGTCCTAGTAAAGTAGCTTTTATTTTCTAGCAGGCTATGTTAAGCTCCTCTTTAGATAAAATTAGCTACTCCTATTTGTAGTATCTTTAGTGATTATTAAGTAATAGGGCAGGTGTAGAAGAAAGTAGTTCGAATAACTCCTATTCAAAAGTATAGCACTTCTCTCTTAAAAATTCTTTTCTTCTAATAGCAAGAATTCTTGTTAAGAGGTTGTTTTTTGTATAAGCTATTGCTTTAAATATCTCTTTAGGCAATTTGTTTTATAAGAAATATTCCTAATAATTTAGCTTAGCTTCTTTAATAGCTCTAAGGTATTTATTCTTAGTAAGTAAGTAATCTCCTTTCTATAAGTATAGCGTGTTGCCTTCTCTTCTTGCTACTCGCTTATATTCTTAAAAGGCTCCATTCAAGGTAGCCTTAAGGAAATTTAGCTCGTTAGTCTACTAGGTTTTAGTTTTAGTTTCTGTTTTATAAGAGAGGTAGATCTTTTAAGTGCCTATTAAATTACTAATGTAAAGTCCTCTACTACTGTAAAGGGCTGAAGCCTTGATGTTCCCTAGTACTCGGCCTGTGGCCTTCTTTGGCTTTTCTTCCCTCAGCACTAGCAGCTGACTATCGGCCGCACTATTTACGCTAACTGTCAGCTGACCCGGCAAACCTCTGATAAACCTTAGTTAGTCCTAACCTCAGTTAGTCCTAATTATCCGAGTTAGATGTAAAAACCTTTACGTAGTCTCTCTATAGTTCTTTATCTAATTCATTCACTTTCACTGTTTACCTTGCATCTTTGGTTAACCTAACGCACCCTTACAATTGAATTAGATCCTTCTTTAGCTACTCGCGTAGCTACGTCGTACTTAGCAGCCTGCTAGAGCTATATCTACGCACGAGATTCTAATTAATTAGACTGCTAGTTAATTAGTTGACTGTTTAAATCTACTAAGGGATTAACATTAAAAGAAGCACTAGATAGAAAGTGCTAAGGGATACTTAGTTGTACAAGTCCCTAAGGCGTTTAAATTCGTTAGATAAGCCTACTAAGCGTAGTAGCCCCTACACGAAAAGGATAAGCCTACTAGGCGTAGTAGCTCCTACATGAAGGATAAGCCTACTAAGCATAGTAGCACTTATAACGATTCCTGCCAACAATAAGAAAGTACTAGCGAGTACCTATAAATACAATAGCAGAACCCTTAGCAGCTCTTTTAGCTGTAAGGATAGCAGAACTACACTAAGATAGTGTTAGCAAACCTAAAGTAGAAACTACTTTAGAGGGACTTTGTAGAGCAGGGGGCCTAGATGAGATAGCTACCTCTACAAGAATACAAGAGGCTTTTTAAACCTAGGAAGCTATAGACATAATAGAACAACAACCTCTACCTTAGTTAACTACCCTATTAACTGCTCTAAGGAATTAACAAGCTTAAACGCCTAGGCGTTTTAAACAACTAGATCTTAATACCTTTAACAGAAATAGAAAGATGTACTAAATCTTTTAATAATAACTTACTGCTAAGGTAGAAAACAACAAGGAACATTTTAATATAGATAATAGGACTTGCAATTACGACTTTAGTTAACTAAAAGGCTTAGCTGTAACCCTTACCCTGCCTTTCCTTAACTAAATAGGAATTTCTAATTTATAGAACTTTAATAAGCTATTAAACTTCTTTGACTAAATATTTAGAGATCCTTATAGTGCAGAGAGAGCTAAAACAAGCTCTAGTCTATAACCTAAGGCAAGAAAAGAATACGCAAATACATTATAGAATTCTAGGAATAACTACTATTATCTGATAGTAGTTTAGACGAGGATATAAAGATAATGCTTTTCTAAAAAAGTCTTATTTAGAAACTTTAAGACAAACTTGTAGGTATTACTTATAAGGATTTAGATAGCCTGCAAAACAAAGTAATAGAGATTGCTAATTACCTCTACAGAATAGAGGAGTACTCTAAAGGTAGAGACAACAAGCCTAAGGAGTATAAATCTAGGAGAACTTCTTCTCCTTCTTCTCCTTTAAAAGGAGACTAGATAGAAGGGATAGAATACACAGAAAGAACTGCTAAACCTTAACAGTTTAGTAACTAGGAGTTAGAACAGTTGTATAAAGAAAGACGCTGTTTTAACTATAAATAGAAAGGCTATCTGTCTACAAATTATATAGAGAATAAGAAATCCTCTAAAAAGGAGAACAGGACTTTAGTTAAGTCCTCTATCTCTAAGAAAAAGAAAGATAATAAGCTTAGCAAGGGAAGCTTAAATAAGGACTTAGATTTAGAAAAAGAGTAGCTCCTGTTCAAAGTTACTAGCAGGAGCCTCTAATATGTTAGGATAACTTAGTTAAGAAGTAAGCTAAATTTAAAAAGAATATAAGTAGTAATAGAATTACTTTAGAAGCCCTAGTAAATTGTTACACTTTCACCTTAATTTTAATTAATACAAGAAACCTTACATACTCGCTTATTAGCCCTTAACTTGTTAAGAACGCCAACTTACAGTGTAATTCTATTTCTCCTAGGAGATTAGAAGGAGTTACAGATAAAACTAGAACTATTAACAAAGCTGCTAGGTTAGACATTAATATTAAAAGTTATAAGAAAACTATTTAGGGTTATGTAGCCCCTACACACCCTAGTTATAATTTAATACTTAGATAGCCTTAGATAAATAGAAGAGAGGTTACTATTATTTCTTCTAGAAAAACAATTTACATCTATTCTTCTAGCTAAAGAATTAATTTACTTAGCACTAAGGATCGCCCTATTAAAGGAGACTAAAGATTAAGATAAATAAGCGCAACAGCTTATTACTCCTATATTAGGCAGGCGAAAAAAGATAAGTCTATTTAGACTTTCGCTGCTTCTCTTAAAGATATTAAAAAAGCCCTAGCTCCTAAGAAGAAAGTAGAGGTCCTACCTTTACTCTTTAAAGCTTATTAACACCTAGCTTAGATTTTTAATCTAAAAACTACCTCTATACTACCTCCTTTACGCGGATCTAAAGTAGATTACTAAATTAAACTAGAGAAAGATAATAAAGGCAAAGAAAAGGAGGCTCCCTAGGGACCTCTATATGGTATAAGTTGCCTAGAACTTCTAGTATTACGAAAGGAGCTTATTTCTCTACTTCATAAAGGATAGATTAGAGCTAGTAGCTTTTCTACCTCCTCCCCTGTCCTTTTTGCCAAGAAACCTAGAGGAGAATTACGTTTCTACGTTCAATACCAAGCCCTAAACGCTGTTTTAATGCAAGATTGTTATCCTTTACTTTTAATTTAGGAAACATTTAATAATATTATAAAAGTTAAATAGTTTACAAAGATTAATGTTTTTGCAGCTTTCTATGAGATTAGGATTAATACAGGAGATAAGTAGAAAATAGCTTTTTACACTAGATTTAGGTTATGTAAATAGCTAGTTACTCTATTTAGTATAGCAAATACTCTTAGTACTTTTTAATACTATATTAATTAGACCCTCTGCGAGTACATTAACAAATCTTACTTAGCCTACCTAGACAACGTATTAATTTACACAAATAGTACGCTTAAAAAACACTAAGGTAATATAAATAAGGTTCTAGAAGCTATAGGCAAGGCTAGATTACCTTTAGATATCTAGAAATGCGAATTTAATTTACAGAGTACAAAATACCTAAGTTTTATTATTAAAGCAGGAAAAGGACTTTAAATAGATCTTAACAAAGTAAAAGCAGATAGAGATTAGCAGGCACCTACAAACGTTAAAGGAGTATATAGTTTTTAGTTTTATAAACTTCTATGAACAATTTATTAAAAACTACTTAAATATAGTAGCTCTTTTTTTAAGGCTTACTAGAAACGTCTCCTTTCTATAGAGAAAAACAGGGCAAGATACTTTTAATAAGCTAAAGGAGTTCTTTATTACTAAACTAGTACTAGCTTAATAGGATCCTAACAGAGAAACAATCCTAGAAATAGACTCTTCTAGATATGTAGTGGCAGGAGTCCTCTTACACTATAACAATAAAGGAAGCTTACGCCTAGTAGTTATTGTTTAAAAAATGACTAGTATGCAAAGCAATTACAAGATACACAACAAAGAATTACTAGCAGTTATCTCCTACTTATCTAAGTAAGATGCTATGCTACGATCTTTAAAAAAGTTTATAGTGATTACAGACTATAAAAACCTTAAATATTGTAGTAAGCCTAGACAGCTTAGCAAGAGACAAATAAGATAAGCTTAATTTCTGAGAAAGTTTTCTAACATAGAAATATCCTACAGGCCTAGAGTTAATAACTCTAGGGCTAATGCCTTATGTAGGAGACAATAAGATATGCCAGCAAACAACTAGGATATTAGGATTTCTAGGAGGTTTCTACAAGTATTTAAACCTACAACTGCAGCTACCGACAAGGAACTAGAAGAAGAAGAGGTACTTAGAACTTTTAGCTGCAATAGCTATCTAGCAGCTATACAAGAGCAGTTAGATCTAGAGGATTTATAGGATAAAGCTAAAAAAGAGAATAAAACCTACTAAATAGCTTAGAAAGCTGTAAGAGATAGTAAATAACAATTTCTTACAGCTTTAAATCTTAAACTTTCTATTTCTAAATGCTAACTAGATGATTCTGGAAACCTCCTATACTAAGATAAAAAATAGGTACCTAATAATAAACCTCTAAGGACGAGAATTATCCACACAATCTACAGTTCTAGAGCTTTAGGCCATCTAGGAAGGAATATTACCTATTAAGCTATTGCAAGAGAATACTTTTAGCTCTGTATTAGTAAAAGTATTAGAAAGTACATAAGGAACTGCTTAGTATGTAGAAGAATAAAACCTTAGAGAGACAGCCTATAAGGCTTACTAAAACCCTTGCCTATACCTAAGCAAATATAGAAAGAAATTTCTATAGATTTTATTACAGGGTTACTAGAAAGTAAGAGCTGTACAAACCTTATAGTAGTTATAGATAGGATTAGCAAGGACGTTGTCCTCATAGGCCTTAAGGACATTATTACAGAAAGTGTTACTAAAGCGTTTATTAACTCTGTTGTAGCTTACTATTAGTTACTAAACTATATTACTTTAAATAGAGGTGTATAGTTTATTAACTATTTTTAGATTAAGCTTTACAAGTTATTAGAAATTAAGTAACGCTTATCTTCTAGATACTATCCTAAAACTAACAGGTCTATAAAAAGAATAAACTCTATAGTACAAGCTTATTTACAAGACTTCTGTAATTAGGATTAAATAAATTAGAAAAGTAACCTAGGGATAGCTAAGATTGCAGTTATAGCAAGGCAAGCTTAGTCTACTAAAATGTCTCCTTTTTTCCTATAACACAGCTATAAGGTGTAAGGGTGCGTTAGGTTGACCAAAGATGCAAGGTAAACAGTGAATAAATTAGATACAGAACTATAGAGAGACTACGTGGGTTTTTATATCCAATCCGGATAGTTAGGACTAACTAAGGTTATTAGAGGTCGCCGGGTTAGCTGACAGTTAGCGTAACTAGTGCGGCTAATAGTCCGCAGCTAGTGCTGAGGTGCTAATGCTAAGGTAAGAAAAGCCAACGAAGGCTACAGGCCGAGTACTAGAGGACATTAAGGCTTTAGCCCTTTACAATACCCCTCTCCTAAAAAAATAGTAGGAGTAGTAATCTTGTTACCTAGAGTTCCACTCTTCTAGGGCTTCCGTATTTTTTAGATTAATAGCTAGTTCCTAAGTTAGATCTAGATATCCTAACTATTTAACTAATTACTGCTTTTTTCTTCCTCTCCCTCTTTCCTCTAATAGGGTCTCTACTAGGTATTCTTCTCTATCCTCTGTCTCAATTGGTAGAGGTTTATTGTCGTCTATAGGCTAGCTTAGTAGAGGGTCTAAGGACGCTAGTCTAAGGTTATTAACATTAAATACTACGTAAATCTAGCTAGGAGTATTTGATTTAACTGCGTTTAGTCTAATAACCTTAAGTACTGTGTACTTTAGATTTTTCTAATTAAGTTTTCTACTAGGCCTTTTTATTTTGTAGTAGTTGCCTAGTTTTAACTATACTTTATTGCCTTTTTTAAGCTAAGGTAACTAATGCCTTTTCTTATTTGCCTGCTTTTCTTGTTCTTATTAACTTTCTTCTATTACGCTAGCTTGTCAGCAAGCTTAATACTCTGTTATAGTTTATTAATAATATTTTCGACTTTTTAATAGTCCTATTATATTCTCCTTGGAAGTTGTTGTTAAGGGCCGTGCTTAGTTACAATTTGTAGAGGATTTACCTTATAGCTGTGTTGTAGGAAGAAAGGAGATATCTTAGTAGACTAAGCTTGCCTTGCTATAACTGCAATCTTAGCTATCCCTAAGTTACTCTTCTAATTTATTTAATCCTAATTGCAGAAGGCTTGTAAATAAGCCTGTACTATAGAGTTTATTCTTTCTATAGACCTGTTAGTTTTAGGATAGTATCTAGAAGATAAGCGTCGCTTAATTTCTAACAACTCGTAAAGCTTAATCTAAAAATAGTTAATAAACTGTATACCTCTGTCTAAAGTAATATAGGTTAGTAACTAATAGTAAGCTATAATAGAGTTAATAAAAGCTTTAGCAATACTGTCTTTAATAATATCTTTAAGGCCTATTAAGAAAACGTCCTTGCTAAGCCTATCTATTACTACTATAAGGTTTATACACCCTTTGCTTTCTAGTAACTCTGTAATAAAATCTACAGAAATTTCTTTCTATATTTGCTTAGGTATAAGTAAGGGTTTTAGTAAGCCTTATAGGCTGTCTCTCTAGAGTTTTGTTTTTCTACACACTAAGCAGTTCCTTATATACCTTCTAATACTTTTACTAATAAAGGGCTAAAAGTATTCTTTGTAATAGCTTAATAGGTAATATCCTTCCTAGATAGCTTAAAGCTCTAGAACTGTAGATTGTGTGGATAATTCTCGTCCTTAGAGGTTTATTATTAGGTACCTATTTTTTATCTTAGTATAGGAGGTTTCCAGAATCATCTAGTTAGCATTTAGAAATAGAAAGTTTAAGATTTAAAGCTGTAAGAAATTGTTATTTACTATCTCTTACAGCTTTCTAAGCTATTTAGTAGGTTTTATTCTCTTTTTTAGCTTTATCCTATAAATCCTCTAGATCTAACTGCTCTTGTATAGCTGCTAGATAGCTATTGCAGCTAAAAGTTCTAAGTACCTCTTCTTCTTCTAGTTCCTTGTCGGTAGCTGCAGTTGTAGGTTTAAATACTTGTAGAAACCTCCTAGAAATCCTAATATCCTAGTTGTTTGCTGGCATATCTTATTGTCTCCTACATAAGGCATTAGCCCTAGAGTTATTAACTCTAGGCCTGTAGGATATTTCTATGTTAGAAAACTTTCTCAGAAATTAAGCTTATCTTATTTGTCTCTTGCTAAGCTGTCTAGGCTTACTACAATATTTAAGGTTTTTATAGTCTGTAATCACTATAAACTTTTTTAAAGATCGTAGCATAGCATCTTACTTAGATAAGTAGGAGATAACTGCTAGTAATTCTTTGTTGTGTATCTTGTAATTGCTTTGCATACTAGTCATTTTTTTAAACAATAACTACTAGGCGTAAGCTTCCTTTATTGTTATAGTGTAAGAGGACTCCTGCCACTACATATCTAGAAGAGTCTATTTCTAGGATTGTTTCTCTGTTAGGATCCTATTAAGCTAGTACTAGTTTAGTAATAAAGAACTCCTTTAGCTTATTAAAAGTATCTTGCCCTGTTTTTCTCTATAGAAAGGAGACGTTTCTAGTAAGCCTTAAAAAAAGAGCTACTATATTTAAGTAGTTTTTAATAAATTGTTCATAGAAGTTTATAAAACTAAAAAAACTATATACTCCTTTAACGTTTGTAGGTGCCTGCTAATCTCTATCTGCTTTTACTTTGTTAAGATCTATTTAAAGTCCTTTTCCTGCTTTAATAATAAAACTTAGGTATTTTGTACTCTGTAAATTAAATTCGCATTTCTAGATATCTAAAGGTAATCTAGCCTTGCCTATAGCTTCTAGAACCTTATTTATATTACCTTAGTGTTTTTTAAGCGTACTATTTGTGTAAATTAATACGTTGTCTAGGTAGGCTAAGTAAGATTTGTTAATGTACTCGCAGAGGGTCTAATTAATATAGTATTAAAAAGTACTAAGAGTATTTGCTATACTAAATAGAGTAACTAGCTATTTACATAACCTAAATCTAGTGTAAAAAGCTATTTTCTACTTATCTCCTGTATTAATCCTAATCTCATAGAAAGCTGCAAAAACATTAATCTTTGTAAACTATTTAACTTTTATAATATTATTAAATGTTTCCTAAATTAAAAGTAAAGGATAACAATCTTGCATTAAAACAGCGTTTAGGGCTTGGTATTGAACGTAGAAACGTAATTCTCCTCTAGGTTTCTTGGCAAAAGGACAGGGAGGAGGTAGAAAAGCTACTAGCTCTAATCTATCCTTTATGAAGTAGAGAAATAAGCTCCTTTCGTAATACTAGAAGTTCTAGGCAACTTATACCATATAGAGGTCCCTAGGGAGCCTCCTTTTCTTTGCCTTTATTATCTTTCTCTAGTTTAATTTAGTAATCTACTTTAGATCCGCGTAAAGGAGGTAGTATAGAGGTAGTTTTTAGATTAAAAATCTAAGCTAGGTGTTAATAAGCTTTAAAGAGTAAAGGTAGGACCTCTACTTTCTTCTTAGGAGCTAGGGCTTTTTTAATATCTTTAAGAGAAGCAGCGAAAGTCTAAATAGACTTATCTTTTTTCGCCTGCCTAATATAGGAGTAATAAGCTGTTGCGCTTATTTATCTTAATCTTTAGTCTCCTTTAATAGGGCGATCCTTAGTGCTAAGTAAATTAATTCTTTAGCTAGAAGAATAGATGTAAATTGTTTTTCTAGAAGAAATAATAGTAACCTCTCTTCTATTTATCTAAGGCTATCTAAGTATTAAATTATAACTAGGGTGTGTAGGGGCTACATAACCTAAATAGTTTTCTTATAACTTTTAATATTAATGTCTAACCTAGCAGCTTTGTTAATAGTTCTAGTTTTATCTGTAACTCCTTCTAATCTCCTAGGAGAAATAGAATTACACTGTAAGTTGGCGTTCTTAACAAGTTAAGGGCTAATAAGCGAGTATGTAAGGTTTCTTGTATTAATTAAAATTAAGGTGAAAGTGTAACAATTTACTAGGGCTTCTAAAGTAATTCTATTACTACTTATATTCTTTTTAAATTTAGCTTACTTCTTAACTAAGTTATCCTAACATATTAGAGGCTCCTGCTAGTAACTTTGAACAGGAGCTACTCTTTTTCTAAATCTAAGTCCTTATTTAAGCTTCCCTTGCTAAGCTTATTATCTTTCTTTTTCTTAGAGATAGAGGACTTAACTAAAGTCCTGTTCTCCTTTTTAGAGGATTTCTTATTCTCTATATAATTTGTAGACAGATAGCCTTTCTATTTATAGTTAAAACAGCGTCTTTCTTTATACAACTGTTCTAACTCCTAGTTACTAAACTGTTAAGGTTTAGCAGTTCTTTCTGTGTATTCTATCCCTTCTATCTAGTCTCCTTTTAAAGGAGAAGAAGGAGAAGAAGTTCTCCTAGATTTATACTCCTTAGGCTTGTTGTCTCTACCTTTAGAGTACTCCTCTATTCTGTAGAGGTAATTAGCAATCTCTATTACTTTGTTTTGCAGGCTATCTAAATCCTTATAAGTAATACCTACAAGTTTGTCTTAAAGTTTCTAAATAAGACTTTTTTAGAAAAGCATTATCTTTATATCCTCGTCTAAACTACTATCAGATAATAGTAGTTATTCCTAGAATTCTATAATGTATTTGCGTATTCTTTTCTTGCCTTAGGTTATAGACTAGAGCTTGTTTTAGCTCTCTCTGCACTATAAGGATCTCTAAATATTTAGTCAAAGAAGTTTAATAGCTTATTAAAGTTCTATAAATTAGAAATTCCTATTTAGTTAAGGAAAGGCAGGGTAAGGGTTACAGCTAAGCCTTTTAGTTAACTAAAGTCGTAATTGCAAGTCCTATTATCTATATTAAAATGTTCCTTGTTGTTTTCTACCTTAGCAGTAAGTTATTATTAAAAGATTTAGTACATCTTTCTATTTCTGTTAAAGGTATTAAGATCTAGTTGTTTAAAACGCCTAGGCGTTTAAGCTTGTTAATTCCTTAGAGCAGTTAATAGGGTAGTTAACTAAGGTAGAGGTTGTTGTTCTATTATGTCTATAGCTTCCTAGGTTTAAAAAGCCTCTTGTATTCTTGTAGAGGTAGCTATCTCATCTAGGCCCCCTGCTCTACAAAGTCCCTCTAAAGTAGTTTCTACTTTAGGTTTGCTAACACTATCTTAGTGTAGTTCTGCTATCCTTACAGCTAAAAGAGCTGCTAAGGGTTCTGCTATTGTATTTATAGGTACTCGCTAGTACTTTCTTATTGTTGGCAGGAATCGTTATAAGTGCTACTATGCTTAGTAGGCTTATCCTTCATGTAGGAGCTACTACGCCTAGTAGGCTTATCCTTTTCGTGTAGGGGCTACTACGCTTAGTAGGCTTATCTAACGAATTTAAACGCCTTAGGGACTTGTACAACTAAGTATCCCTTAGCACTTTCTATCTAGTGCTTCTTTTAATGTTAATCCCTTAGTAGATTTAAACAGTCAACTAATTAACTAGCAGTCTAATTAATTAGAATCTCGTGCGTAGATATAGCTCTAGCAGGCTGCTAAGTACGACGTAGCTACGCGAGTAGCTAAAGAAGGATCTAATTCAATTGTAAGGGTGCGTTAGGTTAACCAAAGATGCAAGGTAAACAGTGAAAGTGAATGAATTAGATAAAGAACTATAGAGAGACTACGTAAAGGTTTTTACATCTAACTCGGATAATTAGGACTAACTGAGGTTAGGACTAACTAAGGTTTATCAGAGGTTTGCCGGGTCAGCTGACAGTTAGCGTAAATAGTGCGGCCGATAGTCAGCTGCTAGTGCTGAGGGAAGAAAAGCCAAAGAAGGCCACAGGCCGAGTACTAGGGAACATCAAGGCTTCAGCCCTTTACAGTAGTAGAGGACTTTACATTAGTAATTTAATAGGCACTTAAAAGATCTACCTCTCTTATAAAACAGAAACTAAAACTAAAACCTAGTAGACTAACGAGCTAAATTTCCTTAAGGCTACCTTGAATGGAGCCTTTTAAGAATATAAGCGAGTAGCAAGAAGAGAAGGCAACACGCTATACTTATAGAAAGGAGATTACTTACTTACTAAGAATAAATACCTTAGAGCTATTAAAGAAGCTAAGCTAAATTATTAGGAATATTTCTTATAAAACAAATTGCCTAAAGAGATATTTAAAGCAATAGCTTATACAAAAAACAACCTCTTAACAAGAATTCTTGCTATTAGAAGAAAAGAATTTTTAAGAGAGAAGTGCTATACTTTTGAATAGGAGTTATTCGAACTACTTTCTTCTACACCTGCCCTATTACTTAATAATCACTAAAGATACTACAAATAGGAGTAGCTAATTTTATCTAAAGAGGAGCTTAACATAGCCTGCTAGAAAATAAAAGCTACTTTACTAGGACTAGATAGAATTAGCTAAGGAGTTATTTCAAAGGTATATAGATATTAACTAAGCATCTTCTTCAAAGTCTATTTAGCTTTGTTTAACTTAGGATACTAACTAAGATGCTAGAAAAAAGCAAAAAGTGTTATTCTTAGAAAGCTAAATAATCTAGACTACTTAATTCTAAAAGCATATAGAGTTATCTCCCTCTTATACTGTCTAGGAAGGGCACTAGAAAGACTCTACTTAAAAGGATTAGGTACCTTAGCAGAAATAAATAGCCAGCTACACCCTACACAAATAGAAGGCAGGCTTAAGAAATTAGCTATTAACGCTTTACTCTACTTCTACAACAATATTTAACAATACAGAAAGAAGAATAGAGTTACTTTAACAGCCTTTTTAGACATTAGAGACGTATTTAACTATCTATTTAAGAACAAGCTTCTAGAAAATATAAGCAACTAATAGCTACTTACCTGCCTCTTATTATTGACAAACTCCTTTCTTACAGAGAGGCTCTTAGAGCTATCTTTTAATAGGCAAACAGAAGAACTATAGACGATTAATACTAGTACACCTTAAGGAATCTTAGCCTTGCCTATCTTATTTCTAATTTACACGAAACTGCTATTCTAGTTAATTATATTAAATAGTAACATATACTCCTTATCTTATATAGACAACCTTTTAATCTTAATATTAACAACATTTATTAAGAAAAACATTAAACTACTTAAAAAGGAGTTAGCAAATCTCTTTATACAAGTAAAAGAGTTAGCTATTAAGTTTAATAGCTTAAAAATAGAATTAGCAAATTAGATAAGATCTAAGAAAGATATAAATAGATTTCTTACGTTACCTACCTAAGAGACCTTCTAGCTAAAAGGACTAGTTAGATAGGAGGCATCTTCTTTAACAACACTCTTAAATTCAGAGAACACTGCTCCATAAGGATATAAAAAGCAAACTAATCTTTATTCTGCCTAAGCAAGCTAGCTAATATTAATAAAGGCCTCTTACTAAGGGCAATAAGGCAATTATACTTAGCGTGCATTACTAGTGTAGCTAATTACAAATGTTAGCTATTTTAGAAAGGCTAACAACACGTCCTTAAAAGTAGGCAAAAACTACAAAACTAAGCCTATAGAAAGATCTTAAGAACTTTTAGATCTTCCTCTGCGATGCCTAGTAAGGTAGAAGCTGCTCTATTTCTACCTAGAGTTAGGCTAGACAATATTATAAGAAGATACGCCTTTAGATCTACTTTACTAGATCTAAATTACTCTATAAAAGCTGCTATTAACAATAATAAAGGAGAGTAACTTAATTGAATTTAAAAATCTATTACCTTAGCCCTCTTAGATATTACAGAGGAAATACAATACTACGCCTTTACACTATAGAATGCTAGAACTCTCTACAAAGTCTATATGTTAAACATGCGAAAAGATATTAAAGCTAAAAGCTATAAGAAACTACTAGTAGACAACAACCTTCTATTAATATACTTAGATGCCTTAGCTATAAAGAACAGTAAAGGAATTAGCGTAGGCGTTGCCTTCTGTAAAGAAGCTACTCTTATTAAAGAACTATAAGCAAATCTAGGTAATAACTAGCTAGTTTATAATAGAAAACTAGAGGGTATTACCTTAGGTCTAGAAATAGCAGTCAACCTGTTAAATAACTGCTAAAATGTTAATATTTATACAAATAATTAGGCTACTCTATTTTAAATAAAAAATACCTCAAACAACCTAAGTTAAGAGTAGCAAATTAGGTGTATAAGGGCAACAACTTAACTAGAAGGAAAGGCATTACCCCTACGCTATATTAGGTCTTAGGACACTAAGATATACTAGGAAACAATTAAGCAGATACTCTAGCAAAAGAGGCTACAAAAATAAACCTCATAACAAATAAGAAAAGCTTAGAAGTTATAAATTCTTGAAATAAATAACTAGCAAATGTTAATTAGTTAAGCCTCCTAGAGAATTAGAGGAAAAAAGCTAATAATAAGAACCTAAGCACCTACTTAGCAACCTTTAAATAGAAAATAAGGAAACAGATACTTATCTCCTCTACTAGGATGGATATAACTAGCTCTTTCTTTTAATTAAAACTAGGTTATAGCTACCTAAAGAGCTATCTATTTAAGAGAGGAAAAGTAGAATCTAAAACTTGCCTATGCAACTTTAGAGCTACACAAGACACAGCTTATATAATCCTTAGGTGCTAACTATACAAGGATAGTAGAGCTATACTTTAGAACTTATGTACAGAGCTAATCTCTCTACAATATCTCTTTTAAATAGTAGCAGGCATTAAGGCTACTTTAGCCTTTATTTAAGAAACTAGAGTTGGTACACAGGCCTAGTACAAAGGAAACTCTAATAACTTGATGCAATCGCCTAGCTAGGCGACTAAGCTCTAAGCACCCCTCCCCCTTCTCGACCTTACACAATAGGCTAAGAGCCTCACCTTTATTTAGATAAACCACCCCTTGTAAACTGCTCAGAACACAGAAAAACCACATAGATACCTGCAGGCCTCGGCCTGCACGTCTTATATAGCCCTTCAGGCTGAGAGAGGACGTTAAACTACAAAAAAAAATGTGTTTTAACTTTGCGCAACCTTAGGGCTTAAAATTAACAGGCTCTCTATCTGTAACAGGAGCTAGAGCTCCTACAGTATATTAAACAGCTTACTAGGCAAGGCCTTGCACCCACACAAGCTATAATATAAAATTTTGCCTTACAGATTGCAAGAAGACAGGTTAGAGTACACTAAGTTAATTGCTTTGTCTACTAGTACCCTAATAAGCTTCTTTTAAGATAGACAACAGGCATAGATAACAATTGCTACAAGGCTAATTTTAGAAGGAAGTACAGCCTATACTTTGATTTTCTACGTAATAAAATTAAGCTGTACTACGTTAAGGCGCGTTACACATACAATATAGATAAAAAAGGCTTCTTTCTTAGTATTCTAAGAAGATTAAAATGGATTTTTAGTAAGCGTTTATACCAGTAGAGAAAAAGAAAGAGTACTATTTAAGATAGCTTACAAATGTAGATAACACTCCTAGCCTGCATCTGCGCTAATAGATCTTACCTAGCGCCTACTCTTATATATCAATTAACCTTAGGATTAATACAAGACACTTAGTTATAAGCCCTTAATTTTAAGACTTATTTAATTTCAATTTCTTTTTGCTGTTTAGCTAAATAAAAACATTATTATTTTTGCGTAGCTTGAACAGGTGTTTTATTAGAATACTAAAGTAAAAACTTGATTTTCTTATTAATAACATATTTTAGGCAGCTATAAATCTTACCTTACTATAGATTTTATTAAATACTGTAATTAGAACAGGATTCTCTTTGCAGTCTATCCTCCTTATTTAACCTACATGCTGTAGCCTTTTAATGTTGCCCTGTTTAAGTCTTTCTTATTAGCTTACTAGGCTAAGATATCTGGATTTCTAGAGAGGAACTAGGGCCTCACCTTAATAAGTAAGAGGGATTTCTTTAACCTCTTCTACTAAGCCTGGCAGGCCTTATTTATAGAAATAACAATTTTAAAGGCTTTTAAGGCTACAGGCCTCTCACCCTTAATTTTAAGTTTATATTAAAAAGGTTTAGTATTAAGAGCTCTTTAAGTAATAGTAAGTTCTAAGGCTTAAGTAATTTAAATTAGAGGTAAGTTAAACGCCTTTTACGTAAGGTAGTTGAAGATCTAAGTAATATAGAAGCTTAAAGGCTAAGCTAAGTTTATTACTAAATCTTAACTTAAAAGACTTTCTTTAAGCATAAAGTTAAGGGCCTATACAAGGCTCTAATTAATAAAAAACGCGCAGGAAACAAGGCAGGCCTTATCTACTCTAGGAGCTTAAGGAGTAGTAAGGTGGAGCTATAGTTTAGTCTCTAAGGAAGGTGAAGGAGGCACGTAATCGCTAGCAGCTCTAGGAGCGCGAGGAGGAGCAGGTACAACACTAAAAAGCTAAGATAAATAGGTATTATGAGGAGACAAGGCAGGCAAAGGCAAGGGAGAAGGAAATAAAGCAATAGGCGAGGGCTGCAGCTTAATTAGTGAGGGAGAAGAAGAAGGCTGAGAGGGCTGCTGAACAGGCCTCTAGGGCAGCTGCTCGCAGAACTGCAAAACAACTCAAACAATCTATAAAACTTCTTAAAAGGGTAAAAAGAGAAGCCTTAAGGCTCTTAAAAAGGCTACTTAAAGAAAGAGGCTTATCGTGAGCCCTACAAGTAGTGGAGAGCCTCAAGGTGGTGTTACAGCTTAACTAGCGTCTACCTCGCGCACAGGGCGCGCGATTAGAACTCCAACTCGATTTCTATAGCTATATATATTATTTAAGCCCTATAGATCTTACTACTAAAAAATCTCGCGATAGTAGCTATTGTGTGAGGCTCTACAGCCTCAAGTTTGGTGGTGGTTTTGGTGTTCAAACCGCGCGTTACGCCGTCATGCGCGTTACGCCGTCCACCTCGGTACTTCACAACACCACAACTCAACGCCGGAATGACGCTAGAAGAAGCCTTTGCATTGTTTGATACATGTGAGAATAAAGAAGACATCCCTTGGATGCAGCTATCAAAAAAAGTACGGTGTTGTGCTCTAAACGTTGACGCGAGGATACCGACGCGAGACGCGATCGCATAAAGAGCAGGCAATTGCACAACAGCAGCTTACTCCACAAAAAAAGGAGGAGCTCATGAAGTATTTAGAGAAACATAATGCCTACCACCTACCTCTTACAAGAGAGATAATAGGCAATTTTGCGTCATTAATAACCACAGAGCCTGTGAGCGAGACCTGGATTGCCTTCTTCATCAACAGGCACTTTATCCATTTAATCTCTCAATACCCAATCGGTATAGACACCAATCGTCACAAATCCGATATCTACACTTAGTACTTTTTATTTATTTTTTAAGGTGTCAAAGGTAGTGGTTGTTGTTGTTGTAGTCAAAATGGGGTTCCAAAAAAGTGAAAAGCAGCTGCCCTCTACTAATTAAGCGCAAAAGTCAAAAAAAGATTGCGTGTAGTTAACAAGATTTAAACGGTAGGTAGATAAGTTCTAGGAGAAAAGCTTAGACCACCAAGCAATAATTAGAGTTAAAAAAATTACTAAGGTACTAAAAACGACACTAGTTAAAACGTGTCTAACAGTGATTGCTAACCTATAGCTAACAACAGAATTACAGTAGGATTACAATAAGATTGCAACATAATATAGTAGAGGAGGGAAAATACACGTACATACTGCAGCGGGAGCCTTCAATACTTTATAAAGCTAAAGCTGCTGCTTTTTACTTACTCCTTTTTACTTTTTAAACAGCACTGTATACAAAGGATTTGCATATACTACACTATAATAGCGTGTAACCTCTGTAATAAGCATTTTTTTAACCTTAACTTTTTTCTAAAAATAGAAAGCTTTCTTGTTGTACACTTAGGCCCCTAACCTAGTCTAGCTTAAGCTAATTATACAGACACCTGAGTTTATTAAGCATCTACAAACTTAGCCTCTCTAGGACTTTATGATTATATCTCTTATAAACAACTCTAGAATCTGCAATATCTTTATATACAAAAAAAATGTTAAGCCTTAACTTAGCTAGTTGTAGAACGAATACAAGATCTACAGAGTGTTTACTAATACTAGTAAAATACTTAAAATGCTTTGCTTTAGTATCTTTTTTATAATTGTGTATAAGCTAAGTAAAAAAACTAATAGCTACTTAAGCTAGCTGTTACATAACATTAAAATAGTAATAAAGAAAAAAAAGTAAAAAGTAAAAGTAGAGATTATTGCATGTATAGGTTAGAAAGCAAGTTAGATTATTGCATGTATAGGTTAGAAAGCAAGGCAATAGTACTGCTGCTTCTTTAATTTGTCTAAGAGTATCTAGAAGTAAAGCCTTAGAATAAGTAGGCGGCATAGGCAGAATAGGAGCAGGATAGGGCGCAATAAGTTAGGAGGTGATTTATGTCTTTGCCTTGCTTTTTTTTGTTTCTGTCTAAACATGCGACACACTAATTGCGTGCCGGCAATGCTAAAAAAGGGAGCGTAAGCTTAGATACTTGTTGTTAGCAACAAATCTTTTTTTACTAAAAAGTTGTTTACAAACTGTGTAGTGACATTAAAAGGTTGTCTTAAAAGGCTGAAGCCAATTAAGTATTTACAAACTTCATCTCTCTAGAACTTTACAATTATATTTCTTTTAAACAACTCTAGAATCTGCAATATCTTTATATACAAAAGAAATGTTAAGCCTTAACTTAGCTAGTTGTAGAAAGAATACATGATCTACAGAGTATTTGCTAATACTAGCAAAGTACTTAAAATGCTTAGCTTTAGTATTTTTTTTCTTGTTGATTGTGCATAAGCTAAGTAAAGAAACTATTAACTAAATAGGCTAGCTGTTGCATAACTTTAAAATGGCGATAGAGAAGAAAGAGGCAGAAAAGGAGGAGTAGGCATTCTATTGTCGCATGTATAGGTTAGAAAGCAAGGCAATAATAGTGCTGCTTCTGTAATTTGTCTAAGAGTACCTAGAAGTAAAGCCTTAACATAAGTAGGCAGTATAAGCAGCATAGGCAGGATAGGAGCGGAATAAAGCGCGTTAAGTTAGGAGGCGATTTGCGTCTTTGTCTTGCTTTTCTTCGTTTCTGTCTAAACATGCTAGAGCGACACACTAATTGCGTGCCGGCAATGCCGAACAAGGGGGCGTAAGCCTAGATACTCGTTGTTAGCAATAAATCTTTTCTTACTCAAAAGGTATCTACAAAATGTGTGGTCACATCAAAAGGCTGTCTCAAAAGGCCGAAGCCCTACACTAAGTACAAGCTCTACTTCAACTTATTGCAGACCAAGATTGTTAAGATTAAGGTTGACGCTAAGCATACATACAATATGGACGACAAGGGGCTTTATGATTAGAGTACCTCAAGAACAAAGCATGTGTTCGGCAGACGTATGTAAGAGAATAAGGAGGTTAAAGCATCACTTCAAGATGGCCATCGTGCCTAGGTAACACTCATATCGTGTGTATGCGGTGATGGATCAGCTTTGCCACCAGACCTCCTGTACGAGTCTGCTAATAGTACTATTTAATCAAGCTGGGTAGAAGAGGTGAAGCCAGAGGTACACTCTGTGCTTGTTTCCTCGTCACCTTTAGGCTGAACCAACAATGAGGTAAGCCTAGCTTGGCTTAAACAGGTGTTTGATCGCTTCTCTAAGCACAAGGCTCGAAGAGAGTACCGCTTATTTATGCTTGAAGGCCACGGGCCTCGTATGATGATGGAATTCATTACCTACTGCGATTAGAACAAGATGCTCCTGGCCATCCTTTCTTGTTCGACCTACACGTTCTAGTCACTTGACATGGTGATGCTTAAGCCTCTATTAACAGCGTACTTAAATGAGCTCACAACACTCCTTTATAGCGGCCAAGGGCTACTAACTATTGAGAAGAGCGACTTTATCCACCTGTTCTAGAAGGTCTGGGTAAGCACGTTTACTTAGGGACTGATACTTAGATTTTTTGAGTCAATGGGTATAGCACCCCTTCAACCCAACGTCATACTCCAGCGCTACGCTAAGGGTACCCCTGAGGCCTCTGATAGCAGCACAAGCTCTTCTTCAGCCTACTCTAGTAAGGACTAGCTTGAACTAAAGACTGTTACGCAAAGTTGCCAAGGATAAGGGTTGTAAGGAGCTAAGATTAGTCGCTCACTCCACCACACCTCAATCCAGAACACTCTCCCCACCACGAGATAGCAGGCTTGAAAGAGTATGAAAAGCTCGCCTAGATAGAGGACTAAACAATAGATCTAGACGGCAGAAGAACTTAAAAAGGCTGAGATGGCTAAGCTAATGTGTTCCAATAAGCTGTGCAAGGAGAAGATTGCTTAGAAAGGGCGTAAGCAACAGAAGAAGAAGGCAGAGCGAGACTACAGTAAGCCAAAGCTGACAAGGTCAAGGAAGTAGCTAAATGCAGGGCTCAAAGAGAGCGTGATAAGTAAGCTCGCGGCTACAATTGCCCTAGGTACACAAAAGAAAGGCCTCAGAGTCTACAGCACTAAGAAAGAAGCAGAATAGTGGCACAATGGCTGCGTGGCGTACCGAGTTTCACCGCCTCACGCCCCCCACCGCGGTACGACCCACCAATACAACACCGCGATCTTCGCGCCGTCGCGCAGCGTTTCTAGCGGTTTCAGCCGTTCCAGCCGGGGTATAGGAACTTCACTTGAGGTTCAGCTAGGCAGTCGAGCGCGTCTCCAAACTAGACAATAGTGGGGCTGTGATCCACGACCACAACCACGGCCACGGCCACGGCCACTACCATACCTATGACATCGTGGATTCACACCACGCTGTGGACCTGCACGAAGCAGGAATATATGACTGCATCGGCATGAACACACCTAGTAACTCGGCCGTAAGCACTCCTGCACAGATACTTAGCCATGAGCCAGCCCAACAACACAGCTGTGCCTGTGCTCGATCTCGCTGCGATGCATCAGACTGCTAAGAAGGCCACGGAGGGCCGGGACGGATAGTGCGCACTGTGGTTGGATCACTGCATTGTCTTCTTCTACAGCAATAGTGACATTATACAGAGGGGTGACAAAATAAAAAGATGTCAAAAAAGCTTTTATTTTTAAAGCTTTATATTTCTATAACTAGCACTGCTATACCAAAGAGAGTTAGTGATTTTGAAAGCCAAGGGCTTCCACTTTAAGTTAGGCCGCTTAGTAAGCTGCTTAGTCAGCACGGTTGAGCCTGCAATCCGCTTGAAATAAGATACAAAAAAATTTAAATTTCATCCTAGAGTATCTTTTTTATTATTATTATTATTATTATTATAAATCTATTCAAGTCCTTTTTCAGCCAAAGGCTATGCAAGACTGTGGCTAGGCCGTTCTATAGGGTATTTATGTACATAGGTTTGGTAGTGCTGTACTTTGTAGGTGGCTGGTAGCGTGCTCCTAAAGTAAGCTATCTAGTAGCTTCTGTAGGCGCTGGTGCTAAAGAGCAGTTTAATACAGGAAGAGATGAAGCAGTGAGCTCTTTTAAAGGAAAACAGAAGTAAGAAAACAGTACAGAAGTAGTCTCTTTATCCAGTAACTAGCTGCTTGTTTGTATTTTGTTCTAAGTGCTATTTTCTTGTTCTAATTCTAGTGCTTGTAATAAATGCTATAGTAGCTTCTATACTAGCTCTAGTGTATAGGAGTTGGAGTAGAGTGATAGGACGGTGTTAGATAGTATGTTTTAGTTAGTTTCTCTCTATTATATAAAGTAGGCACCCTAAAAAGAAGTGCTCTAGTGTTTAAGCTTTGTAGCACTTGCAAAGGTTTAACATTTTTTTAAAATCTTGCTAGGTATAAATTAAAGTATCTATGCCTTAGTT
Source organism: Alternaria sp. 'sect. Undifilum' (assembly GCA_024321975.1). Classification (NCBI taxonomy): domain Eukaryota; kingdom Fungi; phylum Ascomycota; class Dothideomycetes; order Pleosporales; family Pleosporaceae; genus Alternaria; species Alternaria sp. 'sect. Undifilum'. The sequence goes on from JAJJZI010000016.1 coordinate 28,191, forward strand.
TAACTAAGTAGAAAGCGCTTAATATCACTCTGAGCAATAATATTAGCGTTTTAATTATAGTAGACAGGGTTAGTAAGTAAGTTTGTGCGTATAAAGTTTTAGCTAATATTGCCATTTTCTTGTATTTGTTATATTTGTTTCTTTGTTCTATTATTTAAAGTACCTTAATTTCAGTGCCTAGGTAGGCATAGCTTGTTGTTTTTAAAGTAGTTAGGCTGTTTTTAGCTGCCTTCTTGTAAGGGTGCGTTGGGTTGACCAAAGATGCAAGGTAAACGGTGAAGGTGAATGAATTAGATATCGAACTATAGAGAGAGACTACGTAGGTTTATATATTCAACCTGGGTGATTAGGACTTCACCCAGGTTAGGACTAACCGAGGTTGTTAGAGGTTGTCGGATCAGCTAACAGTTAGCGTGAATAGTGCGGCCGATAGTCAGCTACTAGTGCTGAGGTGCTGGTACTCAGCTGCTAGTGCTGAGGTAAGAAAAGCTAACGAAGGCCACAGGCCGAGTACTAGAGAACATTGAGGCTTTAGCCCTTTATAATACCCCCCTCCTAAATATTAGGAGTAGTAATCTTGTTACCTAGAGTTCCAATCTTCTAAGGCTTCCGTATCCTCTAGATTAATAGCTAGTTCCTAGGTTAGATCTAGATATCCTAACTATTTAACTAAGTACTGCTTTTTTCTTCTTCTCCCTCTTTCCTCTAATAGGGTCTCTACTAGGTATTTTTCTCTATCCTCTGTCTTAATTAGTAGGGGTTTATTGTCGTCTATAGGCTAGCTTAGTAGAGGGTCTAAGGACGCTAGTCTAAGGTTATTAATATTAAATACTAGGTAAATCTAGCTAGGAATATTTAATTCCACTGCGTTTAGTCTAATAACCTTAAGTACTGTGTACTTTAGATTTTTCTAATTAAGTTTTCTACTAGGCCTTTTTATTTTGTAGTAGTTGCCTAGTTTTAACTATACTTTATTGCCTTTTTTAAGCTAAGGTAACTAATGCCTTTTCTTATTTGCCTGCTTTTCTTGTTCTTATTAACTTTCTTCTATTATAGCTTGTGCAAGCTTAATACTCTGTTATAGTTTATTAATAATATTTTCGACTTTTTAATAGTCCTATTATATTCTCCTTGGAAGTTGTTGTTAAGGGCCGTGCTTAGTTACAATTTGTAGAGGATTTACCTTATAGCTGTGTTGTAGGAAGAAAGGAGATATCTTAGTAGACTAAGCTTGCCTTGCTATAACTGCAATCTTAGCTATCCCTAAGTTACTCTTCTAATTTATTTAATCCTAATTGCAGAAGGCTTGTAAATAAGCCTGTACTATAGAGTTTATTCTTTCTATAGACCTGTTAGTTTTAGGATAGTATCTAGAAGATAAGCGTCGCTTAATTTCTAACAACTCGCAAAGCTTAATCTAAAAATAGTTAATAAACTGTATACCTCTGTCTAAAGTAATATAGGTTAGTAACTAATAGTAAGCTATAATAGAGTTAATAAAAGCTTTAGCAATACTGTCTTTAATAATATCTTTAAGGCCTATTAAGAAAACGTCCTTGCTAAGCCTATCTATTACTACTATAAGGTTTATACACCCTTTGCTTTCTAGTAACTCTGTAATAAAATCTACAGAAATTTCTTTCTATATTTGCTTAGGTATAAGTAAGGGTTTTAGTAAGCCTTATAGGCTGTCTCTCTAGAGTTTTGTTTTTCTACACACTAAGCAGTTCCTTATATACCTTCTAATACTTTTACTAATAAAGGGCTAAAAGTATTCTTTTGTAATAGCTTAATAGGTAATATCCTTCCTAGATAGCTTAAAGCTCTAGAACTGTAGATTGTGTGGATAATTCTCGTCCTTAGAGGTTTATTATTAGGTACCTATTTTTTATCTTAGTATAGGAGGTTTCCAGAATCATCTAGTTAGCATTTAGAAATAGAAAGTTTAAGATTTAAAGCTGTAAGAAATTGTTATTTACTATCTCTTACAGCTTTCTAAGCTATTTAGTAGGTTTTATTCTCTTTTTTAGCTTTATCCTATAAATCCTCTAGATCTAACTGCTCTTGTATAGCTGCTAGATAGCTATTGCAGCTAAAAGTTCTAAGTACCTCTTCTTCTTCTAGTTCCTTGTCGGTAGCTGCAGTTGTAGGTTTAAATACTTGTAGAAACCTCCTAGAAATCCTAATATCCTAGTTGTTTGCTGGCATATCTTATTGTCTCCTACATAAGGCATTAGCCCTAGAGTTATTAACTCTAGGCCTGTAGGATATTTCTATGTTAGAAAACTTTCTCAGAAATTAAGCTTATCTTATTTGTCTCTTGCTAAGCTGTCTAGGCTTACTACAATATTTAAGGTTTTTATAGTCTGTAATCACTATAAACTTTTTTAAAGATCGTAGCATAGCATCTTACTTAGATAAGTAGGAGATAACTGCTAGTAATTCTTTGTTGTGTATCTTGTAATTGCTTTGCATACTAGTCATTTTTTTAAACAATAACTACTAGGCGTAAGCTTCCTTTATTGTTATAGTGTAAGAGGACTCCTGCCACTACATATCTAGAAGAGTCTATTTCTAGGATTGTTTCTCTGTTAGGATCCTATTAAGCTAGTACTAGTTTAGTAATAAAGAACTCCTTTAGCTTATTAAAAGTATCTTGCCCTGTTTTTCTCTATAGAAAGGAGACGTTTCTAGTAAGCCTTAAAAGAGGAGCTACTATTTCTAAGTAGTTCTTGATAAATTGTTAATAGAAGTTTACAAAACTAAAAAAAACTATATACTTCTTTACTGTTTGTAAGTGCTTACTAATCTCTGATTGCTTTTACTTTATTAGGATCTAATTAAAGTCCTTTTCCTACCTTAATAATAAACTTAGGTATTTTATACTTTATACGTTGAATTTACATTTCTAGATATCTAAAGGTAATCTAGCCTTGCCTATAGCTTCTAGGACCTTATTTGTATTAGCTTAGTGATCTTTAAGTAAGCTATTTAATTACATTAAAACATTGTCTAGGTAGGCTAAGCAAAAATTATTAATATACTTATAAAGAGTCTATTTAATATAGTATTAAAAGGTACTAAAAGCATTTGCTATACTAAATAGAGTAACTAGCTATTTATATAACCTAAATCTAGTATAAAAAGCTATTTTCTACTTATTTCCTATATTAATCTTAATCTTGTAGAAAGCTGTAGAAATATTAATCTTTGTAAACTATTTAGCTTTAAAAATGTTATTAAAGGTTTCCTAAATTAAAAGTAAAAGATAATCTTTCTTTATAATAGCGTTTCGGGCTTAGTAATTAACGAAAAATTTAATCCTCCTCTAAGTTTCTTAGTAAAAAGGACAGAGGAGGAGGCAGGAGAGCTACTAGCTCTAATCTATCCTTTGTTAAGTAGAGAAATAAGCTCCTTTTGTAATACTAGAAGTTCTAGGCGGCTTAGACTATATAGAGGTCCTTAGGGAGCCTCTTTTTCCTTGCCTTTATTGTGTTTTTTTAGTTTCATCCAGTGATCTACTTTAGATCCGCGTAAAGGAGGTAGTATAGAAGCAGTTTTTAGATTAAAAATCTAAGCTAAGTGTTAATAAGCCTTAGAGAGTAAAGTTAGGACCTCTACTTTCTTCTTATGAGCTAGGGCTTTTTTAATATCCTTAAGAGAAGCAGCAAAAGTTTAAATAGACTTATCCTTTTTCGCCTACCTAATATAGGAGTAATAAGCTGTTGCGCTTATTTGTTTTAATTTCTAGTCTTCTTTAATAGGGCGATTATCAGTGCTAAGTAACTTAATCCTTTAGCTAGAAGAATAGATGTAAATTGTTTTTCTAGAAGAAGTAATAGTAACCTCTCTTCTATTTATCTAGGGCTGTCTAAGTATTAAATTATAACTAGAGTGTATTAGGGCTACATAACCCTCAATAGTATCCTTATAGCCTTTAATATTAATGTCTACCCTAGTAACTTTGTTAATAGTTCTAAGTTTATCTATAAATTCTTCTAATCTCCTAGGAATAATAGAAATGCACTGTAGGTTAGCGTTCCTAATAGGTTAAGGGCTAATAAGTAAGTATGCAAGGTTTCCTGTATTAATTAAAGTAGAGGCAAAAGTGTAATAATTAACTAGCGTCTCTAAAGTAATTCTATTGCTGCTTATATTTTTTAAATTTAGCCTTCTTCTTAACTAAGTTATCCTAACTTATTAAAGGCTTCTGCTAGTAACTTTAAACAGGAGCTACTCTTTTTCTAAATCTTAGTCTTTATTTAAGCTTCCCTTGCTAAGCTTATTATTCTTCTTTTTTTAAAGTTAGAGGACTTAACTAAAGTCTTTTCTCTTTTTAGAGGATTTCTTATTCTTTATATAATATATAGATAGATAACCTTTTTATTTATAGTTGAAACAGCGTCTTTCTTTATACAACTATTCTAACTCCTAGTTACTAAACTGTTAAGGTTTAGCAGTTCTTCCTGTGTATTTTATCCCTTCTATCTAGTCTTCTTTTAAAGGAGAAGGAGGAGGAGAAGTTCTCCTAGATTTATACTCCTTAGGCTTGTTGTCTCTGCCTTTAAAGTACTCCTCTGTTCTATAGAGGTAATTAACAATCTTTATTGCTTTATTTTACAGGCTATCTAAATCTTTATAAGTAATACCTACAAGTTTGTCTTAAAGTTTTTAAATAAGACTTTTTTAGAAAAGCATTATCCTTGTATTCTTGTCTAAGCTACTATTAGATAGTAACAGTTGCTCCTAGAATTCTATAATACATTTACAGATGCTTTTCTTGCCTTAGCTTATAGACTAGAGCTTGTTTTTAGCTCTTTCTGCACTATAGGGGTCTCTAAACATCTAGTTAAAGAAGTTTAATAGCTTGTTAAAGTTCTATAAATTAGAAATCCCTATTCAGTTAACGAAAGGCAGGGTAAAAGTTACAGCTAAGCCTTTTAGTTAACTAAAGGCGTAATTACAAGTCTTTTTATCCGTGTTAAAATTTTCCTTATTATTTTCTACCTTAGCAGTAAGTTGTTGTTAAAAGATTTAGTACATCTTTCTGTTTCTATTAAAGGTATTAGGATCTAGTTGTTTAAAACGCCTAGGCGTTTAAGCTTGTTAATTTCCTAAGGCAGCTAATAGGGTAGATAACTAAGGTAGAAGTTGTTGTTCTACCTTAGGCTCCCTTTCTTGTTGCAATGTTGTGCCTATAGCTTCCTAAGCTTAGAAAGCTTCCTGTACTTTTGTAGAGGTGGCTATCTTGTCTAGGCCCCCTGCTCTACAAAGTCCCTCTCAAGTAGTCTCTACTTTAAGTCTACTAACACTATCTCAGTGTAGTTCTACTATCCTTATAACTAAAAAAGCTGCTAAGGGTTCTGCTATTGTATTTATAGGTACTTGCTAGTACTCTATTATTGTTGGCAGGGATCGTTGTAGGTGCTACTACGCGTAGTAGGCTTATCCTTCGTGTAGGAGCTACTACGCTTAGTAGGCTTATCCTTCGTGTAGGAGCTACTACGCTTAGTAGGCTTATCCTTTCGTGTAGGGGCTACTACGCTTATTAGGCTTATCCTTCGTCTGTTTTCTAGGGCTACTACGCTTAGTAGGCTTATCTAACGAATTTAAACGCCTTAGAGACTTATACAACTAAGTATCCCTTAGCACTTTTTATCTAGTGCTTCTTCTATTTATTCTTTAGTAGATTTAAACAGTTAACTAATTAACTAGCGCTCTAATTAATTAGATTCTCGCGCGTAGATATAGCTCTAGCTAGCTTCTCGTCTAGATATAGCTCTAGAGGGCTCCCAAGTACGACGTAGCTACGCAAGTAGCTAAAGAAGGATCTAATTTAATTATAAGGGTGCGTTGGGTTGACTAAAGATGCAAGGTAAACAGTAAATAAATTAGATACAGAACTATAGAGAGACTACGTAGGTTTTTATATCTAATCTAGATAGTTAGGACTAACTAAGGTTAGGACTAACTAAGGTTATCAGAGGTCGCCGGGTCAGCTGACAGTTAGCGTAACTAGTGCGGCCGATAGTCCGCAGCTAGTGCTGAGGTGCTAATACTAAGGTAAGAAAAGCCAACGAAGGCCACAGGCCAAGTACTAGAGGACATCAAGGCTTCAGCCCTTTACATAAGGTAGATCCTCTACAAATTACAACTAAGCACGGCCCTTAATAATAACTTTAAAGGGAAATACAAGAAGACTATTAAAAGGCAGAAAATATTGTTAATAAACTACAGCAAAGTATTAATCTTACACAGGCTATAATAAGAGAAAGTTAACAAGAACAAGAAAAGTAGTTAAATAAGAAAAGGCACTAATTACCTTAGCTTAAAATAAGCAATAAAGTATAGATAAAACTAGGCAATTACTACAAAATAAAAAGGCCTAGCAGGAAACTTCACTAGAAAAACCTTAAGTATACAGTACTTAAGGTTATTAGACTAAACATAGTTAAATTAAATACTTCTAGCTAGATTTACCTAGTATTCAATGTTAATAACCTTAGACTAGCGTCCTCAGGCCCTCTACTAGGCTAGCTAATAGACGACAATAAACCTCTACTAATTAAGACAGAGGATAGAGAAGAATACCTAGTAGAGACCCTATTAGAAGAAAAAGGAAAAGAAAGAAAAAAGCAGTACTTAGTTGAATAGTTAGGATATCTAGATCTAACCTAGGAACTAGCTATTAATCTAAAGGATACAGAAGCCCTAGAAGAGTAGAACTCTAGGTAACAAGATTACTACTCTTACTAAATTTTTTTAGGAGGGGGGTATTGTAAAGGGCTAAAGCCTTAATGTTCTCTAGTACTCGGCCTGTGGCCTTCGTTAGCTTTTCTTACCTCAGCAATAGCAGCTAACTATCAGCTGCACTATTTACGCTAACTATTAGCTAACCCGGCAAACCTCCGATAAACCTTAGTTAGTCCTAACCTTAGTTAGTCCTAACTTTAGTTAGTCCTAACTATCTAGGTTAGATACAAAAACCTTTACGTAGTCTCTCTATAGTTCTTTATCTAATTTATTCACTTTCACTGTTTACCTTGCATCTTTAGTTAACCCAACGCATTCTTACAACTACTTTATCTAGGCTCTCTTCTAAGAGTTTGTTAAGGCCTAAGAGAATTTGTCTTAAGCGGTAGTTTAATGCGCGTAGTAGAGTTAGTAATTAATCCTCTAGCTTTACTTAAATTATTTCCCCTTGTAAAGTATTATTAAAAAGGCTCTAATTCAATTTTTTTGGTTAAATTTCTTTAGCTGCCTTAGTAGTTGCCCTTAGTTAACAATACTAAACAAGATAGCGTAGTAGTCTAATCTAACTTTAGAGATAGCTTGCTAGTCAAGAATACTAGAAGCTATATTATTTGTTCAAAAAGTAAGGTTAAGTACATTCTCTTTCTACATATAAGCTCTAAAGAATGTGCTAACTCCTATAGTATTTAAAAGAGATAGGTTTTAGTTATTAATTTACTCTACTAACTCCTCTACTTGTTATTTTAGGTTGCACTCCTATAGGCTCTATCTAGGGTAGTAGCAATGAAAATCCTCTAGGATAATTAAATGTAATTCTATAGACTCTTCTAGGAGGCGTCTTTAGATTGTTGTTACATTTAGCTCTTGTCTTAGGCTCTTTTTATTATTAATGTTATAGGCGTAGATCTTTCTTATGTTAAGTTGTATTAAAATAGCTTAAAAGTTGTTGTTGTCGCTAATATAAGAATTAACTTCTACTTCTAAATCCTTTTAAATATAGAATAGAGTTCTAGGTTAAAGGCCTTAATAAGTTAATAGTTTTTGCGTAAAGTCTAGATAAGTAATTAACCTAGTGTCTTTATATAGTCCTCTTACTAACTAAGGCTCTTGTATTGCAATAATCTTAGCGTTTGCTGTAATAGCTAAGTTAATCGCGCTTTCTATAGTAGTGATACTCTTATTAATATTTATTTGTAGGACTTTAATTATACTAGTTAGTTTAATTAGTCTTAGCTGTCCTAGCTTGTAAGATTTCACATTCTTAGCTGTTTACTGTATAAAGTTTACTGTAGTTAATACATATAAATATAGTGTACAAACAAAGTTTTTTTTTACTAGTACAAGACTTATACTTATATTAGCTAGTGTTATGTGCTTTACTGCAAATTTAGCAGGCTACTTTTAAGCATCTAACCTCTAAGTAGCTAAATCTTTAGCATTTAGTACATTGCTTTATAATAATAATAACCTATAGTTTCTCTGCTCTAAGGCTTTGCCTTAAGATATAGAGTTTTCTACTAATAGCTTTTTAAACTTCCTCCTTTATAGCAAAGGCTATACATGCTAAGTTAAAGTTCTAGTTTTCTCTTTATCTTTAGGCGTAAGCTAAAAGAGATTGCTTCTAACTTTTAAGCCTTTGTTAAAAGTTTTAATTTCTTTTTTTATAACTTCTAGGCTATAGTTTGTAAGAAGCTTGTAGATAACAACTTTAAACTAGGGCGTAATAAGCTAAGTAGCCTTAATAGTTATAATATCTTGCTATGTAGCCTAATTTTCTAAGAAGTATTTCGCTTTAAAAGCTAGTGTTGTTGTAACTATTTCATTTTCCTTAGAGAATATTAAAATCAAAGTAACTATAAGAGATTGTGTACTTTCTATTGTTATAAAAGTATTGTTAAATGCATTTCTAAGCTTAAAGGTATTAAAAGCAGCTAAAGTCTCGCTAACTAGAGTTAGTTAGTAGTGTTTTAGGCTAGTAGCTCTTAGTTTTTAGATTTTTTAAATGTTTGTCTATAGTTAATCTTTATTGTTACTTGCTATAGTAGCAAAAGTAGCTACAGTTTAAGGCGTGTTCTAGATAAGTATATTCTAAATAGGCGTGTTTTAGATAGGCATGTTTAATGTTAGTTTCTTAATACGTCTAATTTTCTCTCTTAACTCCTTTAAGACGTTTAAGAGGCTTAATATTTAGTTTATTAAAATAGCAGTATTCTTCTTATTTACTCTACTATTTTCTATATAGTCTCTAAAGACTTCTACTAAGTTAAATAGACTTATTTACTAAGTAGAGTTGTTCTTAGCTCAATTAGCTGCTTAAATTACTAAGTTCCTAGCTATCTTAAGTGCTTCTTCTACTAGAGTACCTTTTAGTATTTTATTTCTAATAGAGTATTAAGAAATAAGTCTAATAAAAAGAGAAAAGTTACTTTAAGTTTAAACAGGTGTAGGCGTTCGTAGTTTTATTAAGTTTTACCTTTCTTAGTAAGGCGTTGTTATGTTGTCTTCCTCTATCTCTATTTAACTTTTATTCAATCCTCTTAAGTCCCTAAAGCAAATTATTTTTTATTTCTTTTTAGCGTTGTTGTAATTTCTTAGTTTAGTTAGGCTTTAAAAGCTCCTTAATCTTAATTAGCTTAAATTGCCTTAGCATGTAGTCTAAGCTTATAAGAGAAAACGCAAATTTTTCCTCTAAAAAGGAGGGGTAAGGTGACCCTTTCACCCTCTTAAGCGCGCTAGCGCCCTCGCTGTAGACTCTAAAAAGTATCGTAATCAATTCCTCGGGGTTGTTTCTTTGGGATCCGGTTGTTTCTGATTAATTTCTAGAAAATTCGACGTTGGTGTTGAAGTTAAAACACCTTAGTGTCTTTAAAAGAGCGTAAATTGTACTACACTATACTTTCCTGCAAACTTTGTATATAAAAAAGATGCGCCTAGTGCGCGCGAATTGATTTCATTCATTGCTTTCTGAATCAGATCTATATTGGTGGAGTTATCAGGTGTTGAAAGGTAGTGTTGTTTTAGTGGGGGTGCGCGTTACGCTGTTATGCGCGTTACGCTGTCTACCTCGGTATAGTTGCATAAGACGCCTCGGCGCATTGTGGCAATGCGCGGCCCTACAACACTAACGTCGACTTTTCTAGAAATTAATTAGAAACAACCAGATCTTAAGGAAACAACCCTAAGAAATCGATTGCGATACTTTTCAGAGCCTGCAGCGAGGGTGCTAGTGCGCTAGAGAGGGTGGAAGAGCCACCTGCCCCCTCCCTTTTAGAGGAAAATTTTCGTTTTCTCTTAAAACGCTTAGACCACATGCTAAGGCATCTTAAGCTAATAAAGATTCAAAAGCTTATTAAAGCTTAACTAAAGTAAGAAATCTAAACAACATTAAATAACAATAATAAAAAACAAACTGCCTGTAAAGACTTAAGCGGTATATATAGAAGACAAATAGAAATAGAAGAGAACAATATAACAACGCTACGCTAAGAAAAGCAAACCCTAGAGGAACTACAAAGGCCTACCTACTCTTAAACTAAAAGTAACTTTTCTCCTTTTATTAGACTAATTCCTTAATACTCAATTAGAAACAAAATACTAAAAGCTACCTTAGTTAAAGAGGCACTTAAGATTGCAAGAAATCTAGTTAGTTAAGCAGCTAATGTAGCTAAAAACAACCTTACTTAGCAAACAAGCCTCCTAGACTTAGTAAAAATCTTTAAAGACTATGAAGAATATAGCAAAGTAAATTAGAAATATACTAATATTTTAGTAAACTAAATATTAAGCCTCTTAAGCGTCTTAAAGGAGTTAAGAAAGAAAATTAGACGTATTAAGAAACTAACAACAAACGCGCCTATCTAGAATACGCTTACCTAAAATATGCTTATTTAGAACACGCCTTAAGCTACTACAGCCACTTTTGCTACTATAGCAAGCAACAACAAAGATTAACTATAAACAATATTTAAAAAACATAAAAACTTAAGGCTACTAGCTGAAAAACTACTAACTAGTTCTAGTTAATAAGACTTTAGCTATCTTTAATACTTTTAAACTAAGAAATGCTTTTAACAACGCCTTGATAATAAGAAAAGGTATACAATCTTTTATAGATGCCCTAATTACAATATCTTTAAAAAAAAATAGTTATAACTACACTAGCTTTTAAAGCAAAATACCTCCTAAAGAATTAGGCTATATAGCAAGATATTACAACCTTTAAGGCTGACTAGCTTATTACGCCCTAGTTATAGGTTGTTATCTACAAGATTCCTACAAACTACAGCCTAAAAGTTATAAAAAAAAATTAAAACCTTTAACAAAAGCTTAAAAGTTATAAGCAACTCTTTTTAGCTTATATTTAAGAAATAAAAAGAACTAAAACTTTAGTTCAGTATATGTAGCTTTTAGTACTAAGAAAGAAGCCTAAAAGGCTATTAGAGAGAAACTCTACATCCTAGGGCAAAGCCTTAAAGCAAAGAAACTACAAGTTATTAATACCTTTAAACATTGTACTAAATACTAAGAATTTAGCTACCTAAAGGCTAGATACTTAAAAGTAGCCTGCTAAATTTGCAGTAAAGCACACTACACTAGCTAATATAAGTACAAGTTCTGTGCTACAAAAGAAAACCTTGTATTTACACTATGTTTAAGTGTACTAACTGCAGCAAACCTTATACAGTAAACAGCTAAGAATACAAAATTCTATAAGCTAAGACAGCTAGAACTAATTAAACTAATTAGTATAATTAAAGTCTTACAAATAAATGTTAATAAAAGTAGCCTTATTACAGAAAGCGCAATTAACTTAGCTATTATAGCAAACGCTAAGATTATTGTAATACAAAAGCCTTAGTTAGTATAAGGACTTTATAAAGAAACTAGGTTAATTGCCTATTTTAACTTTACGCAAATTCTACTAACACACTAAAGCTTACAACTTAGAACTAGAATTTAATCCTTATATTAGCAATAACAACAACTTTTAAGCTATGACGTTACTACTTAACACAAATAAGATCTACATTTATAACATTTACAACTAAAAGAGCTTAAGGCACAGGCTAAATATGACAACAATCTAAAAACGCCTCCTAAAAAAGTCTAAAAAATCGCATTTAATAATTCTAGGGGACTTTAATTGCTACTACCATAAATAGAGCCTACAGGAGTGCAACCTAAACTAACAAGAAGAGAAATTAGTAAAGTAGGTTAACAACTACAACCTATCTCTATTAAATACTATAGGAGTTAGCACGTTCTTTAGAACTTACATGCAGAAAAAGAGCGTACTTAACCTTACTTTTTTAATAACTAATATAGCTTCTAGTATTCTATACTAGCAAGCTATCTCTAAAGTTAGATTAGGCTACTATGCTATCCTGTTCAGTATTGTTAATTAAGGACAGCTACCTAGCTAGCCAAAGAAGTATAACACGAAGAAATTAAATTAGAACCTTTCTAACACTACTCTATAAAAGGAAATTATTTAAGTAAAGCTAAAAGACTAATTACTAGCTCTACTACACGCTTGAAACCACCTTTTAAGACAACTTCTTTTAGGCCTTACAACTTTAGAGGAGAAACTAAATAAAATAGCAGAAGACTTTACAACAGCAATCTAACAAGCGCATAAAAAATTTAATCCTCTTATAAACTAGAAACTAAAACTGAAGCCTTAGTAGACTAGCAATCTTGATCTCCTTAAAGCTATCTTAAACAGGATCTTTTAAGATTACAAGCGAGTGGCAATAAACAAAGACAATACGCTATACTTTTAAAAAAGAAATTACCTGCTTGTTAAAAACAAGTACCTTAGAGCTATTAAGAAAGCTAAACTTAACTATTTAAAAAAGTTCTTCTAAAACAAATCGCCTAAAGTGATATTTAAAGCAATAGCCTATACAAAAAACAAACTCTAAACAAAAATACTTGCTATTAGAGGCAAAGAATCTTTTAGTAAGAAGTGCTAAACTAATAAAAAGAAGTTATTTTTACCACCTTCTTCTACACTAGCCTTATTACTTAATAACTACTAAAGAAACTACAAATAGAAGTAGCTAATTCTTTTTAAAAAAGAGCTCTACATTGCTTGTTAGAAAATAAAAGCTACCTTACTTAGCTTAAATAGAATTAGCTATGAAGTTATCTTAAAAGTATACAAATACTGATTAGGCATCTTTATAAGTTTTACTTAACAATGTTTAACCTAAGATACTAACTAAGGTCCTAGCAAAAAGCAAAAAAAGTTATTTTTAGAAAACTAAAGAACCTAGTTACTTGATCCTAAAAGTATAATGAGTTATTTCCCTCTTACGCTACCTAAAGAAAGCACTAAAAAGGCTCTACTTAAAAAGATAAGGTATCTAAGTAGAAACAACTCATCTACTCCACCCTACGCAAATAGGAGGCAGGCTAAAAAAATTAGCTATTAACGCAGGACTTCTCTTCTACAATAATATTTAACAACAAAGAAAGTAGAATAGAGTTACTTTAACAGCCTTTTTAAACATTAGAGGCACCTTTAATTATTTATCTAAGAACAAGCTTCTAGAAAATATAAGCAACTAACAGCTACCTGTCTGCCTCTTATTATAAACAAACTTATTCCTTACAAAGAGGCTTTTAAAGTAATTCTTAATAAGTAAACAGAGAATTTGCAGAAACTTAATACTAGTACACTTAAAAAAGCCTAGCCTCACCTATCTAATATCTAATCTACATGAAACTGCTATTCTAATTAATTACATCAAACAAAAATATATTGTAAGGGTGCGTTGGGTTGACCAAAGATGCAAGGTAAACGGTGAATGAATTAGATACAGAACTATAGAGAGACTACGTGGGTTTTTATATCCAATCCGGATAGTTAGGACTAACCAAGGTTAGGACTAACTAAGTTTATCGGGGGTCGCCGGGTCAGCTGACAGTTAGCGTAACTAGTGCGGCCGATAGTCCGCAGCTAGTGCTGAGGTGCTAATGCTAAGGTAAGAAAAGCCAACGAAGGCCACAGGCCGAGTACTAGAGGACATCAAGGCTTCAGCCCTTTACATATATACTTCTTATTCTAAATAAACAACGTTTGAAAGTTACTATTAATAATATCTACTAAGAAGAATATTAAACTACTCAAGAAAGAGATAGCCAATCTTTTCTACTAAGCAAAAAAGTTAGCTATTAAGTTTAATAGCTTAAAAATAGAACTAGCAAATAAGACAAGATTTAAAAAAGATATAAACAGATTTCTCACGCTACCTACTTGGAAGACCTTCCAGCTAAAAAGACTAGTGAGATAGCTAGGCATTTTCTTTAACAATACTCTTAAGTTTAAAAACTACTGCTATATAAAAATACAACAAGCAAACTAAGCCTTTTTCCGCCTAAGCATGCTAACTAATATTAATTAAGGCCTCTTACTAAGGGCAATAAGGCAATTATATTTAGCGTACATTACTAGCGTAGCTAACTATAGATGTTAGCTATTTTAAAAAAGCCAACAACACGTCTTTAACAGCAGGCAGAAATTACAAAACTAGGCCTATAAAAAGATTTCAGGAACTTTTGGATCCTCCCCTGCAATGCCTAGAAAGATAGAAGCTGCTCTATTTCTACCTAGAGTTAGGCTAGACAACAATATAAGAAGATACGCCTTTAGATCTACTTTACTAGATCTAAATCACCCTCTAAAAGCTGCTATTAACAACAATAAAGAAGAGCAACTTAATTAAATATAAGAATCTATTATCTTAGCCTGCTTAGACAATACAAAGAAAATAGAACACTACGCCTCTACGCTATAAAACGCTAGAACTCTCTACAAAGTCTATAAATTAAACAAGCTTAAAGACATTAAAGCTAAAAGCCATATAAAACTATTAGCCAACAATAACCTTCTATTAATATACTTAGATGCCTTAGCTATAAGGGATAGCAAAGGAATTGGCGTAGGCATTGCCTTCTACAAAAAAGCTACTCTTATTAAAGAACTACAAGCAAATATAAGAAATAACTAGCTAGTTTACAACAGTAGACTAGAAGGTATTACTTTAGGGCTAGGAAAAGCAATCAGCCTAATATTAGGCAACTGCTAAAATGTTAATATTTACGCAGATAATCAGGCTGCTCTATTTTAATTAAAATACACTTTAAACAACCCTAGCTAAGAGTAGCAAATTAAGTGTATTAGAGCAGCAACTTAACTAAAAGAAAAAGGCATTACCCCTATACTATAATAGGTCTTAGGACACCAGGATATCCTATGAAACGATTAAGCAGACTCTTTAGCAAAAAAGGCTACAGAAATAAACTTTTTAATAAACAAAACAAGCCAAGCAGTTGTTAATTCTGAAATTAAATAACTAGCAAATGTCAAATAGTTAAGCCTCTTACAAAATTATAAAAAAAAAGCAACTAGCAAGAACCTAAGCACCTATTTAGTAACTTTTAAATAGAAAATAAGAAAACAGATACGTATCTCTTTAACTAAGAGAGATATATCTAGCTCTTTCTTTTAATTAAAACTAGGTTATAGCTACCTAAAGAGCTATTTATTTAAGAGAGGAAAAGTAGAATCTAAAACTTGCCTATGCAATTTTAAAGCTACACAAGACATAGCTTATATAATCCTTAAGTGCTAACTATATAAAGATAGTAGAGCTATACTTTAGAACTCCTGTACAGAGCTAATCTCTCTACAGTATCTTTTTTAAACAGAAGCAGGTATTAAGGCTACTACAGCCTTTACTTAAGAAACTAGGGTTGGTACACAGGCCTAGTACAAAGGAAACTCCAATAACTAGATGCAATCGCCTGGCTAGGCGACCAAGCTCTAAGCACCCTCCCCCCTCCTTCTCCTCCTTCTTCTCCTCCCCCTTCTCTACATCTACACAACAGGCTAAGAGTCTCACCTTTATTTAGATAAACCACTCCTTGTAAATTACTTAGAAGATAGAAAAACTACATAGATACCTGCAGGCCTCGGCCTGCACGTCTTCTATAGCCCTTCAGGCTGAGAAAGGACGTTAAACTACAATAAAAAAAATGCGCGGCCCCAACGAAACAACCCGATTTCAAAAATGAGGCTGTAGAGCATCACACGAATGCAATTATCACAAGGTTTCTGGTCGTAATAGCAATCAGATACTTTTGATTAACCTGTGCTACTTATTTTTGCTCGGCAATTTGACCTTTCGGCCATGGCGGGTTAGTATTGAGTCGGTGCAGCCCCTTAGGCCTCTTTAACAGCTGCAGCATTAATAACACATTTTTGACGCTCGTTATGATGACTAGACCCTCTTTAAGCCTTTAGCTTACCGTTTCGGTGCTGTTGTATCGCTTTTTCTGCTCTTTCTAACAAGATATCCGAGTTTTTTTGGAGTTGTTGCTTACCCCTTTTCTGCTCTATTTCCAGCCCTACACTCCTTGGCTTCTCGAAGTTTCTTTGGGACCAGAAAACAGCTCCTTCAAGATAGGTGTCCTTGTTTTCTTGGAGTTTCAAGGGACAGCTGTTTCTCTTTTGCCCTCTTGTACACAGCTCATCCAGGCAACCTCTTAACTCATCATGAAGGAGCTTGTTTAAGTAGCGAGACGATAGAGGGTCTTGTTGAGTTTTTTCACCTCCTTACACCTTTCATGCTTTGCTGCTTTGTGGATCAGCGAATAGATTTTGCTCCAATCAGGTGTGCTAATAGCTGAACATTCTGAGTATAGGAGTTGAATCAGATGGCCACATGCTGGTGGCGGTCAAAGCTTTTTAGATGAGATTTCTCCTGAACAAGGATCCCCAGGCTCGCCTGGAAAGGGGGAAGAAGTCTCTTTTTTGAGATTTTGATGCTGCTTGGGCGTCGGGGATGAAGGTATTCAACTTCTTTTGATGTAGATAAGAGTAGCTTGAAGATTGCAACATCTAGGGGTTGAAGCGTAAGGGTTGAATGAGGAGGAAAGATAGCTAGGAGCATCTTGTTCTGATCACAAAACTCCAAAAACTCCTGAGATCCGTAGCCATCTAGAAGGAGTAATTGGTGTGATTTAGGGGTTTTGGACCTAGTGAATGGGTCGAACGCCTGTTTGAGCCAAGCAACCCCTATCTCGTTGTTCGCCCAGCCAGATAGCGATAAAGTCAAAAAACCCCGATGTTCTCCTTCCTTGATAGCATCTACCCAGCCTGTCTGGAGGTCTCCTAGAATATTCTGATAAATAAGGCTTAGCGGCAATGCTGATCCATCAGCACAAATACAGGCTAGGAGGGTAACCCATTCGTGGTATCCGTCTTGAACCCTTGTAGTGACCTCTTTTTTCTCCCATATTCTCTTGCTGAGCACTCTTTTGGATCTGTCGATGACGCCTGCGAGAAACCCCTTTTCGTCCATGTTGTAGATGTCCCCCAACCTAATCTTTTACCCCTAGAATTTTGGTTTATCAGATTAAAGTACAGCTTGTGTTTGACCCCTGAGTGAGTTTGTGACGTTGGCGATTCATACCCCTTTGCCACCGTGAGGTGAGCTGATCGGATTGCCTGTTGAGAAGCAAGGATACCCAGGTATCTCCAACCTCTTTTCCAGCAATTGAGGATGCCAAAATCTTGATCATTTCACGTGTAGGTGACGTAAATTGCCCTGCAGGCCCGTGAATATACCGTACAAGCTCTTTCTCCTAGTATGGGTGGAGTATTTGCTGTGCAACTGAGCGGGGTTGAGCGAAACCCTTGTGCCTTCGGATTAATGTGGCTCGTACAAAAGTAGACTTTTTGCAATTTTTGTATACGGAAAATCTTTGCCTAAATCAGGTGAGTCGATTGCGTCAAGTGCAGCCAAAATTGGATCCATGTTGGTGGAGTTATTGATGGTCACGGTGAAGGTCATTTCATGGTGGGACCGCGCATCGTACCGATCCGCGCATTGCGCACACGAATACGGTAATAAGTTCTTTCCTAACACTCTTGCTAGATCCTTAGGATAGTGCGATTAGTCCGTTACTCCGAGGTTTTAGATACAGCCAAAAAGCCGCTCAACTATCCACAGCATTAGTTGCGACCACTGGAGCGACTCTCCAACTCTAGTATAGCGAGAGAGTATGTAAGTAAGAACCCCCTAGACCAAGTTAGTTTGACTGAGATGATCATTAGAGATTTTTCGCTATAGCACTCAAAAAATGGTACTTGTGTTATGGCGCAGCAACAGCGTTTATACGAAACAATGCTATCGAGCTAATAAGATCAAGTCTGTTACAGTGGCTTCGTGTGGCATGTGAATAGAGGAAGGTGGCTTGCAAGTGATCATAACATCGCTCTGAACGTAATGTAAGAAGAGATACAAAGAAATACACTTAGAGCTAACTAGTAAGACTTCTATTTCCATGTAGGTATTTGTCCTCTATACCGACCTCAAGCAGTTTATACCGGCGGTTGTTTATATGCATCGCTACATAGCCCATTACATAATCATCCCATACTTGGGTGTATGTATGGCTATCCTTCAATATGACTTGTGACCGCCGATAGGAATCCACTGCTTCTGTTACTGTGGATTCGAGCACAGACAGAGCGCTCTGTTCGTCGCAAAACGCTTTTTTGTGGATGTAGTTTTGCGTCTCTCCTGCCGTTTCTTCCTTGTAGAACCTGATTGCATTATTAGCCAGAGAGCTTGAACGTGTACCAGAGATACAGGTAGCACCACCACTCGCTGGGTGACTTACGACAAGATATCGTTGGTAAGGTTGATGAATTTGCCCATGTCTGGAACAGCAGGCAGAAAGCACATGATGTCGGAATAAGAAGCCTCAGGGAAGCAAAAGTAGGTATACACTTCTGGGAGACCTTCCTTTTCTCGGAAGTAGTAGGGCCAGTTCACTGCCTCCTTCGGCGCGTTCATATTTTGATACTCATGCCGAGTCTCGATGGCAGTGGAATTGACAAAAGCCAGTGCTGAGAGAACAATGAAATTGGCGGCAATAGGGTCATAATACTGGTACGTCGCTCTTAGAACCCCAGCGAAAGTTTCAAGCAGAGCTGACGGTTGTTGTTCTCCGGCATTGAAGCGTCGCTGGAAATGCTCTAAGCTTGAACCCAATACCGCGTTCCTATCGTCAATAACGAATCCAAGCCAGGTAAACAAACCGATATGGATCTGGTTATCCAAAGTATGGAGAGGGTACATGTCCTGCACACATTTAGCGTCATGGCAAGTCTAGATGGAAATGGAGGCGCAAGTACTACAGGATAGGAAGAAAGAGAAAGAGAACGGAAGGGAAGAGGGTCTTACCGCTGCTACGGACAAACCTGTCTCGAAACACATCGACGAAATATCATCATCATCAAAAGGAACACCGGCTTGATAGCTCGCTGCGCCAGAGCAGTGCGAAGGGCCTCTCTTTGTTTTTGGGGGTGGTTTGTAATCAAGAGAGCCGAGGAACCTAGAAATCAGGGATTTAAGGCCACAGAGCAAAGGGTGTTTCTCTATTAGGATCGGCGACGTTGCTGTAGCCATTGCATTAGACGCTTGCTACTAGTGTCGATAGGACGCGCTGAAACTCGAAACCTACTACTTCACAAACCAATGTTGTGCCGGATGAGATACTATATCTTTGGGGCTTTTCAAGATAGCTCTACTGTCTCTGTACCTAAGCACTAGATGTACTGTATGCGCGCATGCTTACTAAAAGGCCCGAATATCTTATCTTAGTAGACTCAGACGGCAAATTGCCTTTAGGCTAGGCTCTAAGGAGTCTAGTCCACTTTTCGATCAATAAGGTCGAAGCTGAGGAGTAAAGGCTTTTGCTGTCTAAGGGACTTTAGCCCTATTTTTGCCTACAGCCTCTTAACTTTCGTTACTTTTTATATAGCAGAGCCTTAATTTATTAAAAACACTACTACATCTATCTTGAAAGTTATACGCTATATGCTAAATGCTTTATATTATTTATTTTTCATGTGTCAAAGGTGATGGTTGTTGTTGTAGTCAAAATGGGTTTTCCAAAAAAAGTGAAAAGCAGCTACCCCCTACTAATTGGTTGCAAAAGTCAAAAAAAAGATTGTGTGGAGTTAATAAGATTTAAACAGTAAGTAGATAAAGTCCACGCGCTAAGCGCTTAGAGCAGAAAAGCTCAGACTACTAAGCAAAAATTAAGGATCAAAAAATTTGCTAAAGGTACTAAAAACAACACGAATTAAAACGTGTTTAACAGCAATTGCTAGCTTATAGGTAGCAACAAGATTGCGCTAGAGATGGAGGAGGAGGGTCAGGACACCTATGTTCCTGCAGCAGGAGCCTACAATACTTCTTTATAAAAGCTCTCTGCCTGCTGCTTCTTACCTTTAGGATTTCCTACACTACAGGGTACTGCATACGAACGACTCGCCTACAAATAATACAATGCTTGGACTTTTTTCTCCCTGTTCACATCGAGTAAAGTTAGACCTCACCAAGTCCCCAATGCTCTATATTATATCTGTTTATACAGAGGGGTGACAAAAGAAAAGATGTAAAAAAAGTTATTATAATTAAAGCTTTATATTTCTATGACTAAAAGGGATATACTAATTAAAAGTTAGTGATTTGAAAAGCCAAAAATTTCCTCATCAAAATAGATCGCTTAGTAAGCTGATTAATTAGCACAGTTGCGCCTGCAATCCCGCTTGAAATAAGATGATAAAAGAAGTTAAAATTGACTTTAGTATATCTTTTTTTAACGTATATAAATCGCTAATAAAACACTATGTTTAATAAAATTACGTAAGCGTTGTATAAACAAATCTTGGAGGGTAGTATCTTATTCACCTGAAGTTAAATTCAAGTGTGAAAAAAACAGAGGATACTAATGTAAGCGCTAATTACGTAATGACTTAATAAGCTTATAGTATAATAACTCTTTATATTCATTTTAACTTACTTTATTTTTCGTATTTTCTTTATAGCTTATAATTTATCTTAGTTTGAATAGCAAGTTAATACTTCATATCTATAAAACAAGCCTATTACTGTAAATAGTAATATACTAAGAAGCTTTTTAAATGTATTCATAAACGCTTTTTATTAATTTAAGTAGAAAATTGCGTTTTATTTACTTTTAGGTCTAAACTAGGCTCTTCTACTAAGATCTTAAAAAAGGTTTTGAAAATAATTAATGAAAACCTTACTAAAAGTCTAAAAAATTGAATTACAGAGGGGTAACAAAAAGAAAAAGAAATCAGAACAGTTGTTCATTTTAAATGTTTATATTTTGATAACTACAAGGGCTATGCCAAAGAGAGTAAGTGGTTTGAAAAGCCAAGGTCATCCCCTTCAAGTTAGGCTGCTTAGTAAGCTGCTTAGTCAGCCCGATTACGCCTGTAATCTCGCTTGAAATGAGATGAAAAAAAGCATTAATTAATTTCAGCGTATCTTTTTTTTGAACGTATAAAATCGGCTCATAAAAAACTAAGTTTAATTAGCTTTCGTAAGCATGACGTGAGCAAATTTCAGAGGGGAATATCCTACTTACTTTTTATTTTATTTTTTTTAAGGTGTCAAGGGTGGTGGTTGTTGTTGTAGTCAAAATGGGGTTCCAAAAAAGTGAAAAGCAGCTACCCTCTACTAATCAGTCGCAAAAGTCAAAAAAAAAGATTGTGTGTAGTTAACAAGATTTAAACGGTAGGTGGATGAGTTCTAGGAGGAAAGCTCAGACCACCGAGCGATAATCATGGTCAAAAAATTTGCTAAGGTACTAACAAACGACACCAGTTGAAACGTGTCTAATAGCGATTGCCAGCCTATGGCTGCCAACAGGATTATTTCCGTCCGAACATGCGACACACCAATTGCGTGCCGGCAATGCGAAACAAGGGGGCGTGAGCCCGGATACCTGTTGTTAGCAATAAATCTTTTTTTTTTACCAAAAAGGTGTCTACATAATGTGTGGTCACATCAAAAGGTTGTCTTAAAAGGCCGAAGCCAATATCCTACTTACTAATAGTTTACATAAAGGATGAAAAAATAGGGGCTGCTTACGTAAGCACTGTTTACGTAATAACTTATTAAGCTAATAGTATAATAACTTCTCTTGTTTTTCCTGACTGACTTTTTTTGTATTATCCCCTTTATGACTTGCAATTCCTCTTAGTTTAAACAATAAGTTTATACTTTATATTTATATAACCACTCTATTTCCTTTATTAGTAATATACTAGAAAAGTCTTCTAAAAGTATTTACAATACTCTTTATCGAATTAAACCAAAAAAACGCTCCTTTACCCATTTTTAGGCGTAAACTAGGTCGTCTTTCTAAGATCTTAAATAAAGCAAAAAGAGTACTTAATATAGACCTTTTTACAAGCCTTAGAAAGACAAATAAAAGTCTTTGAAAAAAACATTGTCTAGATCTTTCTATTAAAAGCTTACAACGCTTTCTAAGAGAGGAGAAACAATCTGTTTATATTTCCCGAAAAAAGACGCCTCTAGAAGCTAATAAAGCTTATAATTGTTTTATTTACGCAAAGCAAATACTCAAAAATATAAAAAATATAGACTTTAGTAAAATTATATTTTTAGACGAGTCTGCTATCAAGCGAGGGCACAGTGCTAGGACAGAATACTATTAAACACGGCAAAATAATAGGATAGAAAAGAAAATAGTTTCTACAACTAACACAAGTAAGTTAAAAAAAAATTTAATTAACTGAAACGAGACTATGATAGATCTATTACTTTTCTATTATTTTAATTTTTTTTCAAAACATTTTCTAATCTAGTTATAGGCCAAAATATCTCTATTTAAGTTTAGGGTGCAATTTAGATAGATGGTAGATCCAAATTAGTAGTAATTAAAAGCCCTTTAAATACTACTTCTTTTAGGAATTCAGACTATATTTAAAAGATTATAATTACTAGAGTAAAACCTGCAATAAAAAAAGATAAGTTATGTATACTTCTTTTTTCTACTTAGATGCTGATTACTCTATTTATTTTTTAAGGTGTCAAATGTGGTGGTTGTTGTTGTAGTCAGAATAGGGTTCTAAAAAAGTGAAAAGCAGCTTCCCTCTAATAATGAATCGCAAAAGTCAAAAATACAATTGTGTGTAGTTAACGAGATTTGAAAAGTAGGTGGATAAGTTCTAGGAGGAAAGCTTAGACCACTAAGCGATAATTAGGGTTAAAAATTTTGCTAAGGTACTAAAAAACACCACTAGTTGAAACGTGTCTAACGGCGATTGCCAGCCTATAGCTAACAACAGGATTACAGTAGAATTGCAATAGGATTACAACATGATGCGATAGAGGTGGGAAAGGACACGTACGTACTGCAGCGGGAGCCTGCAATACTTTATAAAGCTGCTGCTTCTCACCTTTCGAACAGCACTGCATACGAACAATTCGCATACGATACACTGCAATGGCGTGCAACCTCCGCGACGAGCATCTCCTCAATCTCGACTCTCAGCCAAAGACATGAAGCTTTCCTGTCGTCCACCTAGGCTTATTACTCTATATTTAAACTCTAAAGTTATACTCTTTTCTTGTATGATAAAAGACCTTACTATCCTTTATAGAGGCTAGAAGTTTTAGCAGGACAACGCTAAAATCTATAAAACTCTAGAAGTTTTATCTTGCTTTTCTAGGAATAGGATATCGCTTTTTAAGCATCCTGCCAATAGTCCTGATCTCAATTCAAAAAAAACGTATGGGCCTTGCTGAAAAACGCTTCAGGTAAAAGGCCTATCACTTCTTTAGGTATAGGATAGAATAAGAGAAGTGTAGCAGCCTTTAAGGCTGCTATAACGGACGAATAGGATTAATTACCTTAAAAGACGATTGATAATTGTATTCTATCATTACAACGGCGTTGTTTGGATGTTGAAGAAGCTGATGGCTGGTACACTAAGTATTAGTAAGCTTTTTTCGTTATTTATTAAGAAAAAACTAAAAACATAATCTCTTTAATATCAGGTTATAGTTCATTTCCCAATTACCATTCGACTTGCACAAAAAAAGATTAGCTTGTCTTATTTAATATATGTAAATTAAAGCGATTTTTACACGTTCAAAAAAAGTTATTATGTTATAAATCCTTGAATTTTTGAAACTTTATTTTCACTGCGAAAGTTGAGCGCAATCGTGCTGGCTAAGCAGCTTACTAAGGAACCTAACGTAAAGTAAAAGATCTTGGCTTTCCAAATCACCTACTCTCTTTGGTATAGACCTTGTAGTTATCGATATATAAAGCTTGAAAAAGAACAACTTTTTTGATATCTTTTTTTTGTCACCCCTCTGTAAGAACTAATTGAATAAAACACTTTATATTTCTTTTGTTAAAGCTTACAAAACTTGCTTAAAAAAGATATCTATTCTATAAGTATTTTTAAGAATAAGTTGCCTCAAAACTTAAAAGAACCTCTATAATGATTATATTTTTACAAAGCAAAACTTATACAACTCTAAAATATAAATCAAATTTAATCTCAATATTATAATAAGTAATCTTTGAAGTATAGTAATAGTAGTAAAAGAATATAATATTAGACTTCATAAGATAATAGTATTACAAAAAGCAATTGAGGTTAAACTTTTTTATAGCCAAAGCGTTATTTAGCTACTAAAGAATCTAAGGTCTAGTACACTAAGTATTAGTAAACTATTTCAATTAATCTTTTCAATAAGACTAAAAAACAAGCTTTTTACTATTACGTACTATTTTATTGCACTATCACATGAAAACTCACAAACAAAAGAAAGAGTAAGTAGAGTTCTTTATTATTCGTAATTTATAGCAATTTTTACACGTTCAAAATTTTTTTTATTAAAATCAATTTTAACTTGTTTTTTCATCATATTTCAAGCGAGATTGCAAGCGCGAACGTGCTGACTAAGCGGCCTAGTAAGCAATTTTTCCTTAAGAGGAAGTTCTTCGCTTCTCAAATCACGAACTCTTTTAGTATAGCCCTTCTAGATATAGAGTTATAAAGCTTTAGAAATAACAACTTTTTTGACATCTATTTACTTGTCACCCCTCTGTAAATAATTAGAAGCTGTTTAATCAAAATATCTCTTGGCTTCGGCCTTTTGAGACAAGTTTTTGATATGATTACACATTTTGTAGGAATCTTTTTGGTAAAAAAAGATTTATTGCTAACAATAGGAATCTAAGCTCACGCTACCTTGTTTAGCTGGCATGTAATTAGTGTGTTGTATGTTTAGACAAAAACAAAATGCGCAATATCTTTCTAACTAACTCTTAAGTAATAACAATTTACTACTAAATATTTACTGCTAACAATTTACTGCTGACTACAACTTTTACTATTTTGTTACTATCTTAGCAGTGTTGTAGTTGCGGCGTTTAGTGCCTATTCTTCGATGTAAATAAATAACAACAGCATTACTGTTTATTTATAGCTCTCTTTTTGGAAAAGCGTTTTATAAAATCTTCTTGCTTATTAGTTTGTGTTAGCTACTTAATAGCTAACTTGACAAGCCTTTGCTCTTTATAAATCTACTTCTAAGTTTTTTTACTCCAGTTTTATTTGCGCAAGAGAAGATGGCTAAAGTAATATACTTTTTCTATACTTAGACTATTAATATGCATAGTATATATAGTGTACTAGCTAAACTAGCCTTTTATAGTCCTTGTAGTAACCTTAACATCCATAATACTAGACGCAAAGATATCTTAACTATAGTTATATTTTAGCTTCTATATTAACTTAATTACTATATAGACTATCACTACTAGCTCCCGTTTTGCTAACAAAGGTTGCCGCTTAAATATAGTAAACACTAGCTTTGTAATCTACCACTATAGCTTTTGGTACAGTAACTTAATAAACTCCAACATTACTTTCATTTAAGCTATTAGTCTTTATATGAAAACGAAATAAAATAGTTGCAGTATTATAATATTTGTATGTAAGTTGTTTATATAAAGTTTATTTAAATAAAAGTTGTTTATATGCAGTAGTGTATAGTATAAGAAATTTTAAAAGTAAGAAGTAGTAAGTAAAAGGATTTTATCAAGAAGTATTATAGGCTCCTGCTGTAGTAACGTATAAAGTCTAACTCTCTTTCTTTATCTCTACTGCAATCTTGTTGCTAGCTATAAGCCAGTAATTGCTATTTATTTTAAAGGTGTCTGAGGTGGTGGTTGTTGTTGTAGTCAAAGCTACCCTCTACTAATCAATCGCAAAAGTCAAAAAAAAAGATTGTGTGTAGTCAACGAGATTAGAACGGTGGGTGGATGAGTTCTGGGAGGAAAGCTCAGACCACCGAGCGATAATCAGGGTCAAAAAATTTGCTAAGGTACCAAAAAACGACACTAGTTGAAACGTGTCCAACGGCGATTGCCAGCCTATGGCTGACAGTAATTGCTATTAAACACGTTTCAATTAGTATTATCTTTGAGTACTTTTAATAAATTTTTTTAACTTTAATTTTTGCTTAGTAGTCTGAGCTTTTCTGCTCTAAGCGCTTAGCGCGTAGACCTTATCTACTTACTGTTTCAATCTTATTAACTATGTATATAGATTCTTCTCTTTTACTTTTGCGACTCATTTGTAAAGGGCAGCTGCTTATCACTTTTGAGAAACCCTATTTTAACTACAACAACAACCACCGCCTTTGACACCTTAAAAATAAATAAAGAGATCTCTAATTAAGACTTAAAAAAGTAGTCACGTAGTCTAAAAAGTGAACGGAGCGTAATTTATAAATGGCTGTAAAACAAGAGCACGAGCATACGTATTTTGTCCCATATAGCTTTAAAAAATAAGCATATATACTTATAATTACTATAACAATAATTAACTGAAGCGGATAAGTAATATACTAATTGTAAGGACATAGCCTCTCTCTAAGTACCATTAAATATTTAGGAGTTAGTTCTATTTATTTTTCAAGGCGTCACAGGGGGTGGTTGTTGTTGTAGTCAAAATGTGGTTCCAAAAAGGTGGAAAGCAGCTACCCTCTACTAATGAATCGCAAAAGTCAAAAATAAAATTGTGTGTAGTTAACGAGATTCGAATAGTAGTTGGATAAGTTCTAGGAGGAGAGCTTAGACTACTGAGAAATAATTAGGGTTAAAAAAATTTGCTAAGGTACTAAAAAACGACACTAGTTAAAACGTGTCTAACAGCGATTGCCAGCCTATAGCTAACAACAAGATTATAGTAGAATTGCAATAGAATTACAACATAATGCAATAGAGAAGAAAAAGAATACGTACGTACTGCAGCAGGAGCCTATAATACTTTATAAAGCTGCTGCTTCTTACCTACTACTTCTTACCTTCTAAATAGCACTGCAAATAAACAATTTATATACAATACACTACAATAGCGTGTAACTTTTATAACAAGCATCTCCTTAACCTTAACTTTTATTTAAAGACAGGAAGCTTTCCTGTTGTACACCTAGCCCCTAAACTAGTCTAGTTTAAGCTAATTATGCAGACACTTAAGTTTATTAAGCATCTACAAACTCAGCCTCTCTAGGACTTTACAATTATATCCCTTATAAATAACTTTAGAATCTGCAATATCTCTATATATATAAAAAATGTTAAGCCTCGAATTAGCTAGTTGTGGAAGGAATACAAGATCTACAGGGTGTTCGCCAATACTAGCAAAGTACTCCAAATGCTCCGCTTTGGCATTTCTCTCTTCTTGTTAATCGTGCATAGGCTGAGTAAAGAAAAAATTAACTAGTAAGGCCAAGAGTTAGTTCTATCTACTTTAAAGTATACAGCTATAGATAAAGGCTTACCTTAGTACTTAGTAAGCACTAGTACTAGCTAGGCGTAGCACGAGGCTTAGCGCTTACTACGCTAGCACTAGCTTTTCTCTTCCACTATATAGCTGCCTATACGCTTAGCCTCTTCTAGGCTTTGCGTCTGCTATTCTCTACTCTAAATACAAGATATTTTTTAACTAGCTGCCTTCCTGTGCATGAAGTCAGCTTTACACGAACTATAAGACAAGTTATTAAAGTTTTAGTCGTGGTACAAATATTTGCGTAACAGTCTCTCGCTAAATTTTAGGCCAAAGTACCTCAGACATAAAACAAGATAGATGTCACGTGCAGGGGGGGGTGACAAGGGTTAAGCTTTAGCGCTAACCTTTTCTTGTTTTCGTCTGAGCCACTGAGATAACGAATATCCGGTCCGTCATCGAAAAGATTCTCTTCTCCACTATAGTGCCGTAGAGGCTAGTAAATAACGCGCGGCTATCTGCTTGGGCCGCAGCTATGTTTAATAGAGATTACATAAATGCCGCACTTCTGATAAGCCTTGACAGTACAAAGGGCCGAGTTTCTTAAGCTAGGCTTAAGTTTGCCGGAACAAGGCGGCTAGCCTCGTGGTTCTAAAACACGGTGTCTTGCTAAGAGTTAAAGTGGGCCTTTCGCTTTAGGAGTATAAGTTAAGAGTATATTTCTGTTCTATGTAAATATTGGTTTATACGAGAATCAAGTCTTGTTGCTGCTATCCTAGTAAGCCTGTTATTTACCTTCGTCAGACGGCTAGCACTTCTAACTATACAAAGGAGTTATCTGCCACACCTAGACTCTGCGCGACATAATGGATTCCAGGCTAGATCGCAGCAGGTTTGATTTTCAGCACAGGTGGTTCGACCAGGTGTTACCTGAATGGGAAAAGCGCACTAGCACCCTACGAGGCAGTAAACTGCGCATTTTAGAGGTGGGCTCGTTTGAGGGCGGCTCGACTACCTGGATCCTCGACAACCTGATGAGTCATGCTCAGTCCACACTGACGGCTATCGATACCTTTGGTGGAAGCATAGAGCATCGCGATCATCCTTCTATGGAATACGACATTCCCTCTCTAGAGCAGAGGTTCTGGTCAAACGTATCGAAATGCGCGGAAGTCAAGAAGCTTAGTGTTATAAAGCAACTAAGCGAAGATGCCTTAATCAAACTGCGGCATGAAGGCGCCCGGTTTGACTTTATCTACATCGATGCATCCCATGTTGCTTTAGATGTACTGCAAGATGCTGTGGTTAGTTGGAAGATGCTTGAAACAGGCGGCACTATGGTTTTCGACGACTATACATGGATGAGATACAAGGAGGACTGTTTCAACCCACGCATTGCTATTGATGCACTTCTACAATGTGCTGCGCCAGAGGTCAAAGTGTCTCAGGCTATAACGCAGATGTGGGTTACTAAAGTCCCGACTCACATTCAACCTACCCTTAATCCAGATCGGGACTTGATGTATTGGGGCACTAAAGCATGGAGCTTAGAGAACAAGCCCGAAGGGAAAGATGGCTGAGGATCTGTAAAGGTCACTTTGGTACAGGCTAGAAACTGTTGATCGAGCAAGACAGGTCCTGTATCCTTAGCTGTCAATATCCGTAGGTATTGGCCAATTGAATGATAAAGGACAAACTTACTAGAGCTATTTGCAAGCTTATCTCAGTACTCCTAGCTCAAATTTTTTTACTCTTTTTGCGAATGTTTCAAACAACCTTTATTGCGCGCCTTCCCCTTGCCTAGCACAATTGATGGGGTCGCTTGGTGAACCTTAGCTTCGCTGTTGATATTAGCCAAGAGCCGATTGTGGTCCTGCAGGAGACCTTGTTTGGCGAACGAGATCTGAGCCGCACTTGCCAGCTTCTGTACACGCCTCTGTAGGCGCTGTTTACTTAGTTCATCAAGCCTGGAAGCATCCTGTTTGATCAGATTGTGCAGTGAAATTAGACCAGCTGCATTCACTGGCGTTGCTGGGGTCGCAGGTACTTCATCTCCAGGGTTCAGTGGCATGACCTCACCAGCTGTAGAAACTGTAAGATCTACAAGTGGCTTCGGTGTGTCTTGTAGTACTCTCTCCAGCTTAAATAGGAACAAGCCACTTGCAGCCCAGGCAGCTGTGATATTCCGCCTTGTGAACGCCCTGGTCCTCGCAGGGTCGTATAGCGAGGTGAAGTCCTCTTTCCCGACCGTGCCTATACCCCCTCGGTTCAATCGTTCGACCTGGTCGCGATATGCCATCTTCAAGGGCGCAAACACTCCAACATCGCACGGCTGCAGCTTGTGGGAAGTGTGAGAGGGGAGGCGGCACAGCACGATGTTATTACCTAAGCAAAACTCCAGGATCTCCAGCGTCTCGTGACTCCCGAAGCAGATGAAACCCTGAAGTGAGAGCAAGTGTGATGATATTCTATCTATGTTCCAGGCTCTATATATATAGTCAACTGGTGTGCTGTCGTACCATCGTATGAGGAGGTTGTCACACCAGTGTTTGGCTATGCATGTCACGTGATCTGGAATCCAACTGCCTTGGGACATATGAGACCCTTGAGATCCTCGAATGACGTTATCTTATGTAGACTACCCTCTCACACGTCTCACAAGACATAGCCCTGTGACGTTTCGGTTTTCGGCCAATTGAAAACAGCGTATCGAGATGAGGTTGAGCGCCGCTACTGTAGAGGCCTGACGAATGTCAACAAAGAGCACTTTACTGCCATATACAGTCGCGCGAGAGGAATTGGGATGAAGAAG
The DNA here is from genome assembly GCA_024321975.1 of Alternaria sp. 'sect. Undifilum'. NCBI lineage: Eukaryota > Fungi > Ascomycota > Dothideomycetes > Pleosporales > Pleosporaceae > Alternaria > Alternaria sp. 'sect. Undifilum'. The sequence continues at coordinate 58,427 of JAJJZI010000016.1, forward strand.
AAAAACATACTTGCTAGCTAGGCCAAGACCGGCTTATTTCTATTTAACCCTTTAATAGTTCTTTCCAATATTGTAAAGCTAGACGCTCTACTAACTACTAAGGTACCTTGCGACGTTTAAAGTACATAGACTAGAGTTATATAGACGCTAGTAACGCCTGTGTTATTAAAAGCTGTAACACAGCTGCTTAGCCTTATTAAGCAAGGTTTACATAATAATAAGCTAAACAAAATGCGTTGTTACAAATTAATTTAGAAGCTTACTAACGCAGCTAAAAGGTCAATTGCCTAACAAGCCCTTGACTAGAATTACATAAGGCTTTTTAAGGCTGCTAATAACAAGGCCAGGACTCACTATCACACAGAATTAAATATTCTAAAGAAGGCTAAGAAGAATGGCGACGGATAGGTAACGAAACAGGAAGATCTTAAAGCAATTTAGGCAGACTGTATAGAACGTGCTAAGCAACATGCTACTAAAAAGGCTGTATGTAGGTAAAGCAAAGCGCGGCCGGCCAAAGGCAACGGCGCAGGCGGATGAAGACGAATTAGGGAAGAAATGTAGTTAGAAGCGTAAAAGTGTCCGCAGCTGAAGAAGGTGTTCTAGATTAGCAAAAAATAGACGGGTCAGGACTATATGCGAAAGCAGCACGAACAGTTAAAGCGTTTATTGATCAGATGCTAGTAACTTGGAGAGCGCCTGTGGCACAGATGTGGTGATGATAGATGGACATATCGATGACGGTCAGCATTTCATAGACATGAACATAGACCTATGATGTGAAGGTAATCCTCCTTTTGTACTTGGTTACAGTAACCTTTATGCTGGATTGAGCTATTATCCTTCGGGATAGCCCTTCGTCACAGTCACCATAGCCCTTCGTCACAGTCACCACAGAAGATAGCGCTGAGCTCCGGATATTGTTCTCTGCTACCATTCTGTTCCGATCGCGCGTACCTTTCTAGATCTAAAAATACCTGAAGATAGCGAAGACCCTCGTGTCCATAAGCGATGAGACTGATGCTGAAATACCACGTGATCTACATTTTGGCTGGCAAAATCAGCCACAGTCTATTTGAGCCACAAGCTTGGCGTAGCTGATAACACTATGAAAATTACGTCAGATGGTATTGAGCTAGCTATAGGTATACGGAAGGCGCTTTCTGGAGAAGTACCGAGCGGGGTGGCGACCACACATGAATCTCAACGCCGCAGTAGTCTTAGAGCTAGTAATGACTTTTCAGCCTTGCCAAAGGCTTGCTAGGCTTAGATAAGGCCATCTAGGAGTATAAGAAGATATGTGGCTTCAGGACTAGATGATCTAATAGCAATAGCATATCTTGCGCTCTTGGAAAGACCCTTCCCGGATGAGCGCGTATAGATTAACGATCGCTTAATTTCCGTTTTGAGAAGGCGCTATATCTAGGGAAAAGGTTATAGAACACGACTCGTACAATTCAGCAAAACAACACCGCGTGCGTAGAAGTACAGATTATTAAAATCGAGGTACCTCTTATATTTTGCGGCACGGTGGAGTTTGCGTGACCCATAGATGCACGTTTTTCTATTGTAGTTTAACGTCCTTTCTCAGCCTGAAGGGCTATATAAGACGTGCAGGCCGAGGCCTGCAGGTATCTATGTAGTTTTTCTGTCTGCTAAGTAATTTACAAGGGGTGGTTTATCTAAATAAAGGTGAGGCTCTTAGCCTATTGTGTAAGGTCGAGAAGGGGGAGGGGTGCTTAGAGCTTAGTCGCCTAGCTAGGCGATTGCATCAAGTTATTAGAGTTTCCTTTGTACTAGGCCTGTGTACCAACTCTAGTTTCTTAAATAAAGGCTAAAGTAGCCTTAATGCCTGCTACTATTTAAAAGAGATATTGTAGAGAGATTAGCTCTGTACATAAGTTCTAAAGTATAGCTCTACTATCCTTGTATAGTTAGCACCTAAGGATTATATAAGCTGTGTCTTGTGTAGCTCTAAAGTTGCATAGGCAAGTTTTAGATTCTACTTTTCCTCTCTTAAATAGATAGCTCTTTAGGTAGCTATAACCTGGTTTTAACTAAAAGAAAGAGCTAGAAATATCTCTCCTAGTAGGGGGGATAGGTATCTGTTTTCTTATTCTCTATTTAAAGGTAGCTAAGTAAGTGCTAGGGTTCTTGCTAGTAGCCTTTCTCCTATAATTCTTAAGGAGGCTTAATTAATTAACACTTACTAGTTGTTTAATTTCAGAACTTACAACTGCTAGGCTTATTTTAATTATTAAAGGGTTTATTTTTGTAGCCTCTTTTGCTAGGGAGTCTGCTTAGTTGTTTCTTAGTCCATTTTAGTGTCCTAGGACCTATTGTATCGTAGGAGTAATGCCTTTTTCTTCTAGTTAAGTTGCTGCTCTAATACACTAAATTTGCCACTCTTAGCTAGGGATGTTTAAGGTGTTTTTTGATTAAAATAACGCAGCCTAATTGTCTGCGTAGATATTAACGTTTTAGTAGTTGTTTAATAGGCTAACTACTTTCTCTAGCCCTTAAGTAATACCTTCTAGTTTACTATTGTAAACTAGCTAGTTATTTCCTATATTTGTTTGTAGTTCTTTAATAAGGATAGCTCTTTTGTAGAATATAACGCCTACGCTAACTCCTTTGCCCTTCTTTATAGCTAAGGCATCTAAGTATATTAATAGCAGGTTGTTGTCTACTAGTAGTTTTATATAGCTTTCTGCTTTAATGTCTTTTAGCTTGTTTAAAATATAGACCTTGTAGGGAGTCCTAGCGTTCTATAGTATAAAGGCGTAGTGTTGTATTTCCTCTATATTAACTAAGAGGGCTAGGATAATAGATACTTGTATTTAATTAAGTTACTCTCCTCTGTTGTTGTTAATAGCAGCTTTTAGAGAGTAGTTTAGATCTAGTAAGGTAGATCTAAAGGCGTATCTTCTTATAGTGTTGTCTAGCCTAACTCTAAGGAGAAATAGAGCAGCTTCTACCTTACTTAGCATTGCAGGGGAAGATCTAAAGGTTCCTAGGATCTTTCTATAGGCTTAGTTTTAGAGTTTTTGCCTGCTGTTAAAGATGTGTTGTTAGCTTTTCTAAAATAGCTAGCATCTATAATTAGCTACGCTAGTAATACACGCTAGGTAAAATTACCTTACTGCCCTTAGTAAGAGGCCTTTATTAATATTAGCTAGCCTGCTTAGGCGGAAAAAGGCCTAGTTTGCTTGTTGTATCTCTATATAGCAATAGTCTCTAAACTTAAGGGTATTGTTCAAGATGATACCTAGCCACCTAACTAATCCTTTTAGCTAAAAAGTCTTTTAAGTAGGTAGCGTAAATACTCTGTTTGTATCTTTTCTAGATCTTGTCTAATTTGCTAACTCTGTTTTTAAGCTATTAAACTTAATAGCTAACTTTTTCATTTGTATAAAGAGGTTTGCTAACTCCTTTTTAAGTAGTTTAATATTCTTCCTAATAGATGTTGTTAATATTAAGATCTAAAGGTTGTCTATGTAGAATCAAGAGTATATGTTGCTGTTTAATATAATTAACTAGAATAGCGGTTTCGTGTAAATTAGAAATAAAATAGGCAAGGCTAGGCTTCCTTAAGGTGTACTAGTATTAACCTTTTATAGTTCTTCTATTTGCCTATTAAAAGATAGCTCTAAGAGCCTCTCTGTAAGGAAGGAGTTTGTCTATAATAAGAGGTAGGTAGGTAGCTGTTAGTTGCTTATATTTTCTAGAAGCTTGTTCTTAGATAAATAGTTAAAAGCGCCTCTAATGTCTAAAAAGTCTGTTAAAGTAACTCTATTTTTCTTTCTCTGTTGTTGAATTTTGTTGTAGAAGAAGAGTATAGCGTTAATAGCTAATTTCTTAAGCCTGGCTCCTATTAATATAGGGTGTAGCGGGCTAGTCATTTCTGCTAAGATACTTAATCTTTTAAGTAAAGCCTTTCTAGTGCCTTCTCTATGCAGCATAAGAGGGAGATAACTCTATATACTTTTAAGATTAAGTAGTCTAGTTTGTTTAGTTTTCTAAGGATAACACTTTTTTCTTTTTGCTAGCACCTTAGTTAGTATCCTAAGTTAAACAGGGCTAAGTAAACCTTAAAGAAGATGCCTAGTTAGTATCTATATGCCTTTAAGATAACTTCTTAGCTAATTTTATCTAGGCCTAGTAAGGTAGCTTTTATTTTCTAATAGGTAGTGTAGAGCTCTTCTTTAGATAGAATTAGCTACTCCTATTTATAGTTTCCTTAGTAGTTATTAAGTAATAAGGCTAGTGTAGAAATAGGTAGTAGAAATAGCTCTTCTCTAAAGGTTTAGCTCTTCTCTAAAGGTTTAGCACTTCTCTCTTAAGGATTTTTTGCCTCTAATAGTAGAGATTCTTATTAAGAGGTTGTTTTTTATATAAGCTATTACTTTAAAAATCTTTTTAGGCGATTTATTTTAGAGGAACTATTTCTAATAGTTAAGTTTAGCTTTCTTAATAGCTCTAAAGTACTTGTTTTTAGCTAGTAGGTAATCCCTTTTCTATAAGTATAGAGTGTTATCTTCTCTTCTTACTGCTTACTTGTAATCTTAAAAGGTCCTGTTTAAGATAGCCTTAAAGAGATCTAAATTACTAGTCTACTAATGCTTTAGTTTTAGTTTTTAGTTTATAAGAGGAGTAGATCTTCTAAGTGCTTATTAAATTAATGTTGTAAAGTCCTCTGCTATTTTATTTAGTTTCTCTTCTAAGGGTTTAAGGCCTAAAAGGAGTTATCTTAAGAAGTAGTTTAAGGCGTGTAGTAGAGCTAGTAATTAGTCCTCTAGCTTTACTTAAGATATTTCCTCCTGTAAGGTAGTGTTAAAAAGGTGCTAATTTGCTTTTTTTATGTTGTACTTTTTTAGCTAGCTAGGTAGCTGCCCTTAGTTAATAATACTAAACAGGATAGCGTAGTAATCTAATCTAACTTTAGGAATAGCTTGCTAGTTTAGAATACTAGAAGCTATATTATTTATGAAAGAAGTAAGGTTAAGTACGCTCTCTTTTTACATGTAAGCTCTAAAGAAAGTGCTAACTCTTATAGTATTTAATAGAGATAAGTTTTAGTTATTAACTTACTCTACTAAATCCCCTACTTGATAGTTTAGGTTGCACTCTTGTATACTCTATCTAGGGTAGTAGCAATCAAAATCCCCTAAGATATTTAAAAATAATTTTCTAAACTCTCCTAAAAGGCGTCTTTAGATTGTTATTACGTTTAGCCCTTGTCTTAAGCTTTTTTTGTTATAAATGTCATAGACATAGATCTTTTTTGTGTTAAGTTGTATTAAAATAGCTGGAAAGTTATTGTTATCATTAATATAAAAATTAACTTCTACTTCTAAATCCTTTTAAATATAAAATAGAATTCTAGGTTATAGGCCTTAATAGGTTAGTAGTATTTACGTAAAGTCTAGATAGGTGATTAACCTAGTGTCTTTATATAGACCTCCCACTAACTAAAGCTCTTATATTGTAATAATCTTAGTGTTTGCTGTAATAGCTAAATTAATTACGCTTTCTGTAGCAGGGCTACCCCTATAAATATCTATATGTAAAACTTTAATTATACTAATTAGTTTAATCAATCCTAGCTATCCTAGCTTATAAAGTTTTATATTCTTAGCTGTTTGCTGTATAATTTTTTTGCAGTTAATACACTTAAATATAATATAAATGCAGAGTTTCTCTTTACTAGTATAAGACTTGCACTTATATTAGCTAGTATAGTGTGTTTCGCTGCGAATTTAGTAAGCTACCTTTAAGTACTTAACTTCTAGGTAGCTAAATCCTTAGCATTTAGTGCATTATTTTTAAATATTAATAACTTATAGTATCTCTGCCCTAAGGCTTTGCCCTAGGATATAGAGCTTCCCTCTAATAAATTTTTAAGCTTCTTCCTCTATTGCAAAGGCTATATATGCTAAACTAATGTTTTAGTTTTATTTTTTATTTTTAGGCGTTAGCTAAAAGAGAATACTAATAGCTTTTAAGTCTTTATTAGAAGTTTTAATTTCTTTTTTACTACCTTTAGGCTATAGTTT
>JAJJZI010000017.1:2500-7500 GCA_024321975.1 Alternaria sp. 'sect. Undifilum'
CAAGGCAATAATAGTATTATTACTTTACTTTATTTAAAAGCGCCTAGCAGTAAAGCAATAAAAATAAGCAAAATAAAGCGTGTAAAGTTCAAAAGCAATTTGCATTTTTGCTTTGCTTTTTTTTTGTTGAAATATGCAATACACTAATTGCGTGCTAGTTATACTAAATAAAAAAGCATAAGCCTTAATACTAATAATTAGCAATAAATTTTTTTTTTACTAAAAAGATGTCTACAAAATGTGTAGTTATATTAAAAAGTTATCTAAAAAGGCTAAAGCTATTCTAAAATTATAAAGTATAGTAGTTTAATAAAATAGCAAAGTCTAGTAGTTTATAACAATATAAAGTATAGTAGTTAATATAAATTATAAAGTCTAGGAGTCTAATACTAAAGACAAAGCTTAGTAGTTTATAATACATTTACTATTTTATAAGTTTATTTTATCAATTTAGTTAAGTAGTGTATATATACTTAATATAACGTTAATAAGTGTAATATAAATTATATAGTTTAGTACTACAGTTTAATGCTTACTACAGTTTAATGCTTAAGAAAAGTTATGCAAAGTATTATAGAGTTTATATATTTTGCAAACTACTAGACTTTGGATTTTTGCAAACTACTAGACTTTGGATTTTTGCAAACTACTAGACTTTGGATTTTTGCAAACTAGACTTTGGATTTTTGCAAACTACTAGACTTTGGATTTTTGCAAACTACTAGACTTTGGATTTTTGCAAACTACTAGACTTTGGATTTTTGCAAACTACTAGACTTTGGATTTTTGCAAACTGCTAGACTTTGGATTTTTGCAAACTGCTAGACTTTGGATTTTTGCAAACTACTGGATTTTTGCAAACTACTGGATTTTTGCAAACTACTAGACTTTGGATTTTTGCAAACTGCTAGACTTTGGATTTTTGCAAACTGCTAGACTTTGGATTTTTGCAAACTACTGGATTTTTGCAAACTACTGGATTTTTGCAAACTACTAGACTTTGGATTTTTGCAAACTACTAGACTTTGGATTTTTGCAAACTACTAGACTTTGGATTTTTGCAAACTACTAGACTTTGGATTTTTGCAAACTGCTAGACTTTGGATTTTTGCAAACTGCTAGACTTTGGATTTTTGCAAACTACTGGATTTTTGCAAACTACTGGATTTTTGCAAACTACTAGACTTTGGATTTTTGCAAACTACTAGACTTTGGATTTTTGCAAACTGCTAGACTTTGGATTTTTGCAAACTGCTAGACTTTGGATTTTTGCAAACTACTGGATTTTTGCAAACTACTGGATTTTTGCAAACTACTAGACTTTGGATTTTTGCAAACTGCTAGACTTTGGATTTTTGCAAACTGCTAGACTTTGGATTTTTGCAAACTACTGGATTTTTGCAAACTACTGGATTTTTGCAAACTACTAGACTTTGGATTTTTGCAAACTACTAGACTTTGGATTTTTGCAAACTACTAGACTTTGGATTTTTGCAAACTACTAGACTTTGGATTTTTGCAAACTGCTAGACTTTGGATTTTTGCAAACTGCTAGACTTTGGATTTTTGCAAACTACTGGATTTTTGCAAACTACTGGATTTTTGCAAACTACTAGACTTTGGATTTTTGCAAACTACTAGACTTTGGATTTGTTTAGCAAACTACTAGACTCTATATTTTTTACTTAACTTTTTTAGCTTTTTATACTACTAATTATCGCGCAGACGTCTTCTTAATGTAAACTACTAGACTCTATATTTTTGCAATCGGTTTATGGTTTGTATGAGATTGCGCATGTCTACACGGTTTCTTATACAAAAAGCGCACCTCCGAGCTGTTTTCCGCCACCTTAACCCCGGAACGCGAAAATCGAGCCGAACGGTGTTCCCACACTATATGAGGAGGGCAGCTGAGGTTCTCAGAACTCAACTGCTCACCCAACTAAACTGATCAGATGGGTGTGTTGTATTTGTTACAGGGCAACCTATTTCAAGTTTCAAATTTGTGGGTGATCTTTTTAGGTGGTGCTTAGGGCGAGTCGGCTTCGGCCTGGGGATTGAGGCAGCGCTTTCGCTGATGCCCCCGCCTATATTCATCCTTGCTTGCGGATCGGTGGCTGTGGGCTATACCAGTTGCTTCAGTGCGGTGGGTCGCTCCTTGCTTCAGCTATACTTTCTGCTTGCCTCCCTGTTTCGGCGTTGTTCGCAGCGCAGTTTCTGGGGTGGGCGCAACTTTTCGGTTTCATATTTGCAAGCCTTGTTACCCAGGTAGCGGTTGGGGACGTCAACTCTGGCCAGCGCGTTACCCGGGACTCGGCGACTGTTGGGGGCTTGTAGGGGTGGGCTAAGGCCTATAAATTGAAGCGGTGCTCCGGTGCTGCGCCCTTACCTGCGCCTGACGCCTGAAGTCCTGCTCACTTCCATGAGCGGGCACCAAATCGGGGTCTGTGGATTGATGGCTCTGCCAACGATTTCACCAGATCTTTGGGGACAGTCTTGCCGCCTATCCGCGCTTCGTTTGTGTGTGAGGCGGTGTGGGCTTTCTCCTCTTGAGGCGTGTATGCAGTGGGCTTGTTATTGGCGGCAACGCCGGTCGGGCTACGCTGCGGACCATGCCTTGGGAAACTCAGTGGGGGCAAATGAATGGGTCGCCTGCAGCGATTGCGCCCTGCGCGCTTTCGCGGTAGGCGATTGGGATTGCTTAGGTGATCCCCTTCTTGGTACAATCAGCCCCTCCGGGGGTTTGGCCTTTGCCCTCTGGCGCTTCGGTGGACGATTGTTACCTGGTTGATTCTGCCAGTAGTCATATGCTTGTCTCAAAGATTAAGCCATGCATGTCTAAGTATAAGCAATTATACCGTGAAACTGCGAATGGCTCATTAAATCAGTTATCGTTTATTTGATAATACCTTACTACTTGGATAACCGTGGTAATTCTAGAGCTAATACATGCTGAAAATCCCGACTTCGGAAGGGATGTGTTTATTAGATAAAAAACCAATGCCCTTCGGGGCTCTTTGGTGATTCATGATAACTTTACGGATCGCATAGCCTTGCGCTGGCGACGGTTCATTCAAATTTCTGCCCTATCAACTTTCGATGGTAAGGTATTGGCTTACCATGGTTTCAACGGGTAACGGGGAATTAGGGTTCGATTCCGGAGAGGAGCCTGAGAAACGGCTACCACATCCAAGGAAGGCAGCAGGCGCGCAAATTACCCAATCCCGACACGGGGAGGTAGTGACAATAAATACTGATACAGGGCTCTTTTGGGTCTTGTAATTGGAATGAGTACAATTTAAACCTCTTAACGAGGAACAATTGGAGGGCAAGTCTGGTGCCAGCAGCCGCGGTAATTCCAGCTCCAATAGCGTATATTAAAGTTGTTGCAGTTAAAAAGCTCGTAGTTGAAACTTGGGCCTGGCTGGCGGGTCCGCCTCACCGCGTGCACTCGTCCGGCCGGGCCTTCCTTCTGAAGAACCTCATGCCCTTCACTGGGCGTGCTGGGGAATCAGGACTTTTACTTTGAAAAAATTAGAGTGTTCAAAGCAGGCCTTTGCTCGAATACGTTAGCATGGAATAATAAAATAGGGCGTGCGTTTCTATTTTGTTGGTTTCTAGAGACGCCGCAATGATTAACAGGAACAGTCGGGGGCATCAGTATTCAGTTGTCAGAGGTGAAATTCTTGGATTTACTGAAGACTAACTACTGCGAAAGCATTTGCCAAGGATGTTTTCATTAATCAGTGAACGAAAGTTAGGGGATCGAAGACGATCAGATACCGTCGTAGTCTTAACCGTAAACTATGCCGACTAGGGATCGGGCGATGTTCTTTTTCTGACTCGCTCGGCACCTTACGAGAAATCAAAGTTTTTGGGTTCTGGGGATTATGGTCGCAAGGCTGAAACTTAAAGAAATTGACGGAAGGTCACCACCAGGCGTGGAGCCTGCGGCTTAATTTGACTCAACACGGGGAAACTCACCAGGTCCAGATGAAATAAGGATTGACAGATTGAGAGCTCTTTCTTGATTTTTCAGGTGGTGGTGCATGGCCGTTCTTAGTTCGTGGGGTGACTTGTCTGCTTAATTGCGATAACGAGCGAGACCTTACTCTGCTAAATAGCCAGGCTAGCTTTGGCTGGTCGCCGGCTTCTTAGAGAGACTATCAACTCAAGTTGATGGAAGTTTGAGGCAATAACAGGTCTGTGATGCCCTTAGATGTTCTGGGCCGCACGCGCGCTACACTGACAGAGCCAACGAGTTCTTCACCTTGCTCGAAAGAGTTGGGTAATCTTGTTAAACTCTGTCGTGCTGGGGATAAAGCATTGCAATTATTGCTTTTCAACGAGGAATGCCTAGTAAGCGCGTGTCATCAGCATGCGTTGATTACGTCCCTGACCTTTGTACACACCGCCCGTCGCTACTACCGATTGAATGGCTCAGTGAGGCCTTCGGACTGGCTCGGGGAGGTTGGCAACGACCACCCCAAGCCGGAAAGTTGGTCAAACTCGGTCATTTAGAGGAAGTAAAAGTCGTAACAAGGTCTCCGTAGGTGAACCTGCGGAGGGATCATTACACAAATATGAAGGCGAGCTGGATCCCCCTCAGCCGTGCGTTGCTGTACGGCGTGCGCGGCTGGGGCCAGCGTTGCTGAATTATTCACCCGTGTCTTTTGCGTACTTCTTGTTTCCTGGGTGGGTTCGCCCACCACCAGGACCAACCACCAAACCTTTTTGTAATTGCAATCAGCGTCAGTAACCAACATAATAATTACAACTTTCAACAACGGATCTCTTGGTTCTGGCATCGATGAAGAACGCAGCGAAATGCGATAAGTAGTGTGAATTGCAGAATTCAGTGAATCATCGAATCTTTGAACGCACATTGCGCCCTTTGGTATTCCAAAGGGCATGCCTGTTCGAGCGTCATTTGTACCCTCAAGCTTTGCTTGGTGTTGGGCGTCTTGTCTCCAGTTCGCTGGGGACTCGCCTTAAAGTCA
>JAJJZI010000017.1:12500-17500 GCA_024321975.1 Alternaria sp. 'sect. Undifilum'
TCAATTTAGTTAAGTAGTGTATATATACTTAATATAACGTTAATAAGTGTAATATAAATTATATAGTTTAGTACTACAGTTTAATGCTTAAGAAAAGTTATAAAGTATTATAGTTTATATATTTTGCAAACTACTAGACTTTGGATTTTTGCAAACTGCTAGACTTTGGATTTTTGCAAACTACTGGATTTTTGCAAACTACTGGATTTTTGCAAACTACTAGACTTTGGATTTTTGCAAACTACTAGACTTTGGATTTTTGCAAACTACTAGACTTTGGATTTTTGCAAACTACTAGACTTTGGATTTTTGCAAACTGCTAGACTTTGGATTTTTGCAAACTGCTAGACTTTGGATTTTTGCAAACTACTGGATTTTTGCAAACTACTGGATTTTTGCAAACTACTAGACTTTGGATTTTTGCAAACTACTAGACTTTGGATTTTTGCAAACTACTAGACTTTGGATTTTTGCAAACTGCTAGACTTTGGATTTTTGCAAACTGCTAGACTTTGGATTTTTGCTAGACTTTGGATTTTTGCAAACTACTAGACTTTGGATTTTTGCAAACTAGACTTTGGATTTTTGCAAACTACTAGACTTTGGATTTTTGCAAACTGCTAGACTTTGGATTTTTGCAAACTACTAGACTTTGGATTTTTGCAAACTACTAGCAAACTACTGGATTTTTGCAAACTACTAGACTTTGGATTTTTGCAAACTACTAGACTTTGGATTTTTGCAAACTACTAGACTTTTTGGATTTTTGCAAACTACTAGACTTTGGATTTTTGCAAACTAGACTTTAGATTTTTGCAAACTTAGACTTTGGATTTTTGCAAACTACTAGACTTTGGATTTTTGCAAACTGCTAGACTTTGGATTTTTGCAAACTGCTAGACTTTGGATTTTTGCAAACTACTGGATTTTTGCAAACTACTAGACTTTGGATTTTTGCAAACTACTAGACTTTAGCAAACTACTAGACTTTGGATTTGTTTAGCAAACTACTAGACTCTATATTTTTTTACTTAACTTTTTTTAGCTTTTTATACTACTAATTATCGCGCAGACGTCTTCTTAATGTAAACTACTAGACTCTATATTTTTTGCAATCGGTTTATGGTTTGTATGAGATTGCGCATGTCTACACGGTTTCTTATACAAAAAAGCGCACCTCCGAGCTGTTTTCCGCCACCTTAACCCCGGAACGCGAAAATCGAGCCGAACGGTGTTCCCACACTATATGAGGAGGGCAGCTGAGGTTCTCAGAACTCAACTGCTCACCCAACTAAACTGATCAGATGGGTGTGTTGTATTTGTTACGGGGCAACCTATTTCAAGTTTCAAATTTGTGGGTGATCTTTTTAGGTGGTGCTTAGGGCGAGTCGGCTTCGGCCTGGGGATTGAGGCAGCGCTTTCGCTGATGCCCCCGCCTATATTCATCCTTGCTTGCGGATCGGTGGCTGTGGGCTATACCAGTTGCTTCAGTGCGGTGGGTCGCTCCTTGCTTCAGCTATACTTTCTGCTTGCCTCCCTGTTTCGGCGTTGTTCGCAGCGCAGTTTCTGGGGTGGGCGCAACTTTTCGGTTTCATATTTGCAAGCCTTGTTACCCAGGTAGCGGTTGGGGACGTCAACTCTGGCCAGCGCGTTACCCGGGACTCGGCGACTGTTGGGGGCTTGTAGGGGTGGGCTAAGGCCTATAAATTGAAGCGGTGCTCCGGTGCTGCGCCCTTACCTGCGCCTGACGCCTGAAGTCCTGCTCACTTCCATGAGCGGGCACCAAATCGGGGTCTGTGGATTGATGGCTCTGCCAACGATTTCACCAGATCTTTGGGGACAGTCTTGCCGCCTATCCGCGCTTCGTTTGTGTGTGAGGCGGTGTGGGCTTTCTCCTCTTGAGGCGTGTATGCAGTGGGCTTGTTATTGGCGGCAACGCCGGTCGGGCTACGCTGCGGACCATGCCTTGGGAAACTCAGTGGGGGCAAATGAATGGGTCGCCTGCAGCGATTGCGCCCTGCGCGCTTTCGCGGTAGGCGATTGGGATTGCTTAGGTGATCCCCTTCTTGGTACAATCAGCCCCTCCGGGGGTTTGGCCTTTGCCCTCTGGCGCTTCGGTGGACGATTGTTACCTGGTTGATTCTGCCAGTAGTCATATGCTTGTCTCAAAGATTAAGCCATGCATGTCTAAGTATAAGCAATTATACCGTGAAACTGCGAATGGCTCATTAAATCAGTTATCGTTTATTTGATAATACCTTACTACTTGGATAACCGTGGTAATTCTAGAGCTAATACATGCTGAAAATCCCGACTTCGGAAGGGATGTGTTTATTAGATAAAAAACCAATGCCCTTCGGGGCTCTTTGGTGATTCATGATAACTTTACGGATCGCATAGCCTTGCGCTGGCGACGGTTCATTCAAATTTCTGCCCTATCAACTTTCGATGGTAAGGTATTGGCTTACCATGGTTTCAACGGGTAACGGGGAATTAGGGTTCGATTCCGGAGAGGAGCCTGAGAAACGGCTACCACATCCAAGGAAGGCAGCAGGCGCGCAAATTACCCAATCCCGACACGGGGAGGTAGTGACAATAAATACTGATACAGGGCTCTTTTGGGTCTTGTAATTGGAATGAGTACAATTTAAACCTCTTAACGAGGAACAATTGGAGGGCAAGTCTGGTGCCAGCAGCCGCGGTAATTCCAGCTCCAATAGCGTATATTAAAGTTGTTGCAGTTAAAAAGCTCGTAGTTGAAACTTGGGCCTGGCTGGCGGGTCCGCCTCACCGCGTGCACTCGTCCGGCCGGGCCTTCCTTCTGAAGAACCTCATGCCCTTCACTGGGCGTGCTGGGGAATCAGGACTTTTACTTTGAAAAAATTAGAGTGTTCAAAGCAGGCCTTTGCTCGAATACGTTAGCATGGAATAATAAAATAGGGCGTGCGTTTCTATTTTGTTGGTTTCTAGAGACGCCGCAATGATTAACAGGAACAGTCGGGGGCATCAGTATTCAGTTGTCAGAGGTGAAATTCTTGGATTTACTGAAGACTAACTACTGCGAAAGCATTTGCCAAGGATGTTTTCATTAATCAGTGAACGAAAGTTAGGGGATCGAAGACGATCAGATACCGTCGTAGTCTTAACCGTAAACTATGCCGACTAGGGATCGGGCGATGTTCTTTTTCTGACTCGCTCGGCACCTTACGAGAAATCAAAGTTTTTGGGTTCTGGGGGGATTATGGTCGCAAGGCTGAAACTTAAAGAAATTGACGGAAGGTCACCACCAGGCGTGGAGCCTGCGGCTTAATTTGACTCAACACGGGGAAACTCACCAGGTCCAGATGAAATAAGGATTGACAGATTGAGAGCTCTTTCTTGATTTTTCAGGTGGTGGTGCATGGCCGTTCTTAGTTCGTGGGGTGACTTGTCTGCTTAATTGCGATAACGAGCGAGACCTTACTCTGCTAAATAGCCAGGCTAGCTTTGGCTGGTCGCCGGCTTCTTAGAGAGACTATCAACTCAAGTTGATGGAAGTTTGAGGCAATAACAGGTCTGTGATGCCCTTAGATGTTCTGGGCCGCACGCGCGCTACACTGACAGAGCCAACGAGTTCTTCACCTTGCTCGAAAGAGTTGGGTAATCTTGTTAAACTCTGTCGTGCTGGGGATAAAGCATTGCAATTATTGCTTTTCAACGAGGAATGCCTAGTAAGCGCGTGTCATCAGCATGCGTTGATTACGTCCCTGACCTTTGTACACACCGCCCGTCGCTACTACCGATTGAATGGCTCAGTGAGGCCTTCGGACTGGCTCGGGGAGGTTGGCAACGACCACCCCAAGCCGGAAAGTTGGTCAAACTCGGTCATTTAGAGGAAGTAAAAGTCGTAACAAGGTCTCCGTAGGTGAACCTGCGGAGGGATCATTACACAAATATGAAGGCGAGCTGGATCCCCTCAGCCGTGCGTTGCTGTACGGCGTGCGCGGCTGGGGCCAGCGTTGCTGAATTATTCACCCGTGTCTTTTGCGTACTTCTTGTTTCCTGGGTGGGTTCGCCCACCACCAGGACCAACCACCAAACCTTTTTGTAATTGCAATCAGCGTCAGTAACCAACATAATAATTACAACTTTCAACAACGGATCTCTTGGTTCTGGCATCGATGAAGAACGCAGCGAAATGCGATAAGTAGTGTGAATTGCAGAATTCAGTGAATCATCGAATCTTTGAACGCACATTGCGCCCTTTGGTATTCCAAAGGGCATGCCTGTTCGAGCGTCATTTGTACCCTCAAGCTTTGCTTGGTGTTGGGCGTCTTGTCTCCAGTTCGCTGGGGACTCGCCTTAAAGTCATTGGCAGCCGGCCTACTGGTTTCGGAGCGCAGCACAAGTCGCGCTCTTTTCCAGCCAAGGTCAGCGTCCACCAAGCCACATTTTCAACTTTTGACCTCGGATCAGGTAGGGATACCCGCTGAACTTAAGCATATCAATAAGCGGAGGAAAAGAAACCAACAGGGATTGCCCTAGTAACGGCGAGTGAAGCGGCAACAGCTCAAATTTGAAATCTGGCTCTTTTAGAGTCCGAGTTGTAATTTGCAGAGGGCGCTTTGGCTTTGGCAGCGGTCCAAGTTCCTTGGAACAGGACGTCACAGAGGGTGAGAATCCCGTACGTGGTCGCTGGCTATTGCCGTGTAAAGCCCCTTCGACGAGTCGAGTTGTTTGGGAATGCAGCTCTAAATGGGAGGTACATTTCTTCTAAAGCTAAATATTGGCCAGAGACCGATAGCGCACAAGTAGAGTGATCGAAAGATGAAAAGCACTTTGGAAAGAGAGTCAAACAGCACGTGAAATTGTTGAAAGGGAAGCGCTTGCAGCCAGACTTGCTTGCAGTTGCTCATCCGGGCTTTTGCCCGGTGCACTCTTCTGTAGGCAGGCCAGCATCAGTTTGGGCGGTAGGATAAAGGTCTCTGTCACGTACCTCTCTTCGGGGAGGCCTTATAGGG
>JAJJZI010000017.1:22500-25000 GCA_024321975.1 Alternaria sp. 'sect. Undifilum'
TGGATTTTTGCAAACTACTAGACTTTGGATTTTTGCAAACTACTAGACTTTGGATTTTTGCAAACTACTAGACTTTGGATTTTTGCAAACTACTAGACTTTGGATTTTTTGCAAACTGCTAGACTTTGGATTTTTGCAAACTGCTAGACTTTGGATTTTTTTGCAAACTACTGGATTTTTGCAAACTACTGGATTTTTTGCAAACTACTAGACTTTGGATTTTTTGCAAACTACTAGACTTTGGATTTGTTTAGCAAACTACTAGACTCTATATTTTTTACTTAACTTTTTTAGCTTTTTATACTACTAATTATCGCGCAGACGTCTTCTTAATGTAAACTACTAGACTCTATATTTTTTGCAATCGGTTTATGGTTTGTATGAGATTGCGCATGTCTACACGGTTTCTTATACAAAAAAGCGCACCTCCGAGCTGTTTTCCGCCACCTTAACCCCGGAACGCGAAAATCGAGCCGAACGGTGTTCCCACACTATATGAGGAGGGCAGCTGAGGTTCTCAGAACTCAACTGCTCACCCAACTAAACTGATCAGATGGGTGTGTTGTATTTGTTACGGGGCAACCTATTTCAAGTTTCAAATTTGTGGGTGATCTTTTAGGTGGTGCTTAGGGCGAGTCGGCTTCGGCCTGGGGATTGAGGCAGCGCTTTCGCTGATGCCCCCGCCTATATTCATCCTTGCTTGCGGATCGGTGGCTGTGGGCTATACCAGTTGCTTCAGTGCGGTGGGTCGCTCCTTGCTTCAGCTATACTTTCTGCTTGCCTCCCTGTTTCGGCGTTGTTCGCAGCGCAGTTTCTGGGGTGGGCGCAACTTTTCGGTTTCATATTTGCAAGCCTTGTTACCCAGGTAGCGGTTGGGGACGTCAACTCTGGCCAGCGCGTTACCCGGGACTCGGCGACTGTTGGGGGCTTGTAGGGGTGGGCTAAGGCCTATAAATTGAAGCGGTGCTCCGGTGCTGCGCCCTTACCTGCGCCTGACGCCTGAAGTCCTGCTCACTTCCATGAGCGGGCACCAAATCGGGGTCTGTGGATTGATGGCTCTGCCAACGATTTCACCAGATCTTTGGGGACAGTCTTGCCGCCTATCCGCGCTTCGTTTGTGTGTGAGGCGGTGTGGGCTTTCTCCTCTTGAGGCGTGTATGCAGTGGGCTTGTTATTGGCGGCAACGCCGGTCGGGCTACGCTGCGGACCATGCCTTGGGAAACTCAGTGGGGGCAAATGAATGGGTCGCCTGCAGCGATTGCGCCCTGCGCGCTTTCGCGGTAGGCGATTGGGATTGCTTAGGTGATCCCCTTCTTGGTACAATCAGCCCCTCCGGGGGTTTGGCCTTTGCCCTCTGGCGCTTCGGTGGACGATTGTTACCTGGTTGATTCTGCCAGTAGTCATATGCTTGTCTCAAAGATTAAGCCATGCATGTCTAAGTATAAGCAATTATACCGTGAAACTGCGAATGGCTCATTAAATCAGTTATCGTTTATTTGATAATACCTTACTACTTGGATAACCGTGGTAATTCTAGAGCTAATACATGCTGAAAATCCCGACTTCGGAAGGGATGTGTTTATTAGATAAAACCAATGCCCTTCGGGGCTCTTTGGTGATTCATGATAACTTTACGGATCGCATAGCCTTGCGCTGGCGACGGTTCATTCAAATTTCTGCCCTATCAACTTTCGATGGTAAGGTATTGGCTTACCATGGTTTCAACGGGTAACGGGGAATTAGGGTTCGATTCCGGAGAGGGAGCCTGAGAAACGGCTACCACATCCAAGGAAGGCAGCAGGCGCGCAAATTACCCAATCCCGACACGGGGAGGTAGTGACAATAAATACTGATACAGGGCTCTTTTGGGTCTTGTAATTGGAATGAGTACAATTTAAACCTCTTAACGAGGAACAATTGGAGGGCAAGTCTGGTGCCAGCAGCCGCGGTAATTCCAGCTCCAATAGCGTATATTAAAGTTGTTGCAGTTAAAAAGCTCGTAGTTGAAACTTGGGCCTGGCTGGCGGGTCCGCCTCACCGCGTGCACTCGTCCGGCCGGGCCTTCCTTCTGAAGAACCTCATGCCCTTCACTGGGCGTGCTGGGGAATCAGGACTTTTACTTTGAAAAAATTAGAGTGTTCAAAGCAGGCCTTTGCTCGAATACGTTAGCATGGAATAATAAAATAGGGCGTGCGTTTCTATTTTGTTGGTTTCTAGAGACGCCGCAATGATTAACAGGAACAGTCGGGGGCATCAGTATTCAGTTGTCAGAGGTGAAATTCTTGGATTTACTGAAGACTAACTACTGCGAAAGCATTTGCCAAGGATGTTTTCATTAATCAGTGAACGAAAGTTAGGGGATCGAAGACGATCAGATACCGTCGTAGTCTTAACCGTAAACTATGCCGACTAGGGATCGGGCGATGTTCTTTTTCTGACTCGCTCGGCACCTTACGAGAAATCAAAGTTTTTGGGTTCTGGGGGGATTATGGTCGCAAGG
>JAJJZI010000017.1:32500-35000 GCA_024321975.1 Alternaria sp. 'sect. Undifilum'
ACCAGTTGCTTCAGTGCGGTGGGTCGCTCCTTGCTTCAGCTATACTTTCTGCTTGCCTCCCTGTTTCGGCGTTGTTCGCAGCGCAGTTTCTGGGGTGGGCGCAACTTTTCGGTTTCATATTTGCAAGCCTTGTTACCCAGGTAGCGGTTGGGGACGTCAACTCTGGCCAGCGCGTTACCCGGGACTCGGCGACTGTTGGGGGCTTGTAGGGGTGGGCTAAGGCCTATAAATTGAAGCGGTGCTCCGGTGCTGCGCCCTTACCTGCGCCTGACGCCTGAAGTCCTGCTCACTTCCATGAGCGGGCACCAAATCGGGGTCTGTGGATTGATGGCTCTGCCAACGATTTCACCAGATCTTTGGGGACAGTCTTGCCGCCTATCCGCGCTTCGTTTGTGTGTGAGGCGGTGTGGGCTTTCTCCTCTTGAGGCGTGTATGCAGTGGGCTTGTTATTGGCGGCAACGCCGGTCGGGCTACGCTGCGGACCATGCCTTGGGAAACTCAGTGGGGGCAATGAATGGGTCGCCTGCAGCGATTGCGCCCTGCGCGCTTTCGCGGTAGGCGATTGGGATTGCTTAGGTGATCCCCTTCTTGGTACAATCAGCCCTCCGGGGTTTGGCCTTTGCCCTCTGGCGCTTCGGTGGACGATTGTTACCTGGTTGATTCTGCCAGTAGTCATATGCTTGTCTCAAAGATTAAGCCATGCATGTCTAAGTATAAGCAATTATACCGTGAAACTGCGAATGGCTCATTAAATCAGTTATCGTTTATTTGATAATACCTTACTACTTGGATAACCGTGGTAATTCTAGAGCTAATACATGCTGAAAATCCCGACTTCGGAAGGGATGTGTTTATTAGATAAAACCAATGCCCTTCGGGGCTCTTTGGTGATTCATGATAACTTTACGGATCGCATAGCCTTGCGCTGGCGACGGTTCATTCAAATTTCTGCCCTATCAACTTTCGATGGTAAGGTATTGGCTTACCATGGTTTCAACGGGTAACGGGGAATTAGGGTTCGATTCCGGAGAGGGAGCCTGAGAAACGGCTACCACATCCAAGGAAGGCAGCAGGCGCGCAAATTACCCAATCCCGACACGGGGAGGTAGTGACAATAAATACTGATACAGGGCTCTTTTGGGTCTTGTAATTGGAATGAGTACAATTTAAACCTCTTAACGAGGAACAATTGGAGGGCAAGTCTGGTGCCAGCAGCCGCGGTAATTCCAGCTCCAATAGCGTATATTAAAGTTGTTGCAGTTAAAAAGCTCGTAGTTGAAACTTGGGCCTGGCTGGCGGGTCCGCCTCACCGCGTGCACTCGTCCGGCCGGGCCTTCCTTCTGAAGAACCTCATGCCCTTCACTGGGCGTGCTGGGGAATCAGGACTTTTACTTTGAAAAATTAGAGTGTTCAAAGCAGGCCTTTGCTCGAATACGTTAGCATGGAATAATAAAATAGGGCGTGCGTTTCTATTTTGTTGGTTTCTAGAGACGCCGCAATGATTAACAGGAACAGTCGGGGGCATCAGTATTCAGTTGTCAGAGGTGAAATTCTTGGATTTACTGAAGACTAACCACTGCGAAAGCATTTGCCAAGGATGTTTTCATTAATCAGTGAACGAAAGTTAGGGATCGAAGACGATCAGATACCGTCGTAGTCTTAACCGTAAACTATGCCGACTAGGATCGGGCGATGTTCTTTTTCTGACTCGCTCGGCACCTTACGAGAAATCAAAGTTTTTGGGTTCTGGGGGGATTATGGTCGCAAGGCTGAAACTTAAAGAAATTGACGGAAGGTCACCACCAGGCGTGGAGCCTGCGGCTTAATTTGACTCAACACGGGGAAACTCACCAGGTCCAGATGAAATAAGGATTGACAGATTGAGAGCTCTTTCTTGATTTTTCAGGTGGTGGTGCATGGCCGTTCTTAGTTCGTGGGGTGACTTGTCTGCTTAATTGCGATAACGAGCGAGACCTTACTCTGCTAAATAGCCAGGCTAGCTTTGGCTGGTCGCCGGCTTCTTAGAGAGACTATCAACTCAAGTTGATGGAAGTTTGAGGCAATAACAGGTCTGTGATGCCCTTAGATGTTCTGGGCCGCACGCGCGCTACACTGACAGAGCCAACGAGTTCTTCACCTTGCTCGAAAGAGTTGGGTAATCTTGTTAAACTCTGTCGTGCTGGGGATAAAGCATTGCAATTATTGCTTTTCAACGAGGAATGCCTAGTAAGCGCGTGTCATCAGCATGCGTTGATTACGTCCCTGACCTTTGTACACACCGCCCGTCGCTACTACCGATTGAATGGCTCAGTGAGGCCTTCGGACTGGCTCGGGGAGGTTGGCAACGACCACCCCAAGCCGGAAAGTTGGTCAAACTCGGTCATTTAGAGGAAGTAAAAGTCGTAACAAGGTCTCCGTAGGTGAACCTGCGGAGGGATCATTACACAAATATGAAGGCGAGCTGGATCCCCTCAGCCGTGCGTTGCTGTACGGCGTGCGC
>JAJJZI010000017.1:40000-45000 GCA_024321975.1 Alternaria sp. 'sect. Undifilum'
AAAATAAAGCGTGTAAAGTTCAAAAGCAATTTGCATTTTTGCTTTGCTTTTTTTTTGTTGAAATATGCAATACACTAATTGCGTGCTAGTTATACTAAATAAAAAAGCATAAGCCTTAATACTAATAATTAGCAATAAATTTTTTTTTTACTAAAAAGATGTCTACAAAATGTGTAGTTATATTAAAAAGTTATCTAAAAAGGCTAAAGCTATTCTAAAATTATAAAGTATAGTAGTTTAATAAAATAGCAAAGTCTAGTAGTTTATAACAATATAAAGTATAGTAGTTAATATAAATTATAAAGTCTAGGAGTCTAATACTAAAGACAAAGCTTAGTAGTTTATAATACATTTACTATTTTATAAGTTTATTTTATCAATTTAGTTAAGTAGTGTATATATACTTAATATAACGTTAATAAGTGTAATATAAATTATATAGTTTAGTACTACAGTTTAATGCTTAAGAAAAGTTATAAAGTATTATAGTTTATATATTTTGCAAACTACTAGACTTTGGATTTTTTGCAAACTGCTAGACTTTGGATTTTTTGCAAACTACTGGATTTTTTGCAAACTACTGGATTTTTTGCAAACTACTAGACTGGATTTTTTTTGGATTTTTTGCAAACTACTAGACTTTGGATTTTTTGCAAACTACTAGACTTTGGATTTTTTGCAAACTACTAGACTTTGGATTTTTTGCAAACTACTAGACTTTGGATTTTTTGCAAACTGCTAGACTTTGGATTTTTTTGCAAACTACTGGATTTTTTGCAAACTACTGGATTTTTTGCAAACTACTAGACTTTGGATTTTTTGCAAACTACTAGACTTTGGATTTTTTGCAAACTGCTAGACTTTGGATTTTTTGCAAACTGCTAGACTTTGGATTTTTTGCAAACTGCAAACTGGATTTTTTGCAAACTACTGGATTTTTTGCAAACTACTAGACTTTGGATTTTTTGCAAACTGCTAGACTTTGGATTTTTTGCAAACTGCTAGACTTTGGATTTTTTGCAAACTACTAGACTTTGGATTTGTTTAGCAAACTACTAGATTTTTTTTGCAAACTACTGGATTTTTTGCAAACTACTAGACTTTGGATTTTTGCAAACTACTAGACTTTGGATTTTTGCAAACTACTAGACTTTGGATTTTTGCAAACTACTAGACTTTGGATTTTTTGCAAACTGCTAGACTTTGGATTTTTGCAAACTGCTAGACTTTGGATTTTTTGCAAACTACTGGATTTTTTGCAAACTACTGGATTTTTTGCAAACTACTAGACTTTGGATTTTTGCAAACTACTAGACTTTGGATTTGTTTAGCAAACTACTAGACTCTATATTTTTTACTTAACTTTTTTAGCTTTTTATACTACTAATTATCGCGCAGACGTCTTCTTAATGTAAACTACTAGACTCTATATTTTTTGCAATCGGTTTATGGTTTGTATGAGATTGCGCATGTCTACACGGTTTCTTATACAAAAAAGCGCACCTCCGAGCTGTTTTCCGCCACCTTAACCCCGGAACGCGAAAATCGAGCCGAACGGTGTTCCCACACTATATGAGGAGGGCAGCTGAGGTTCTCAGAACTCAACTGCTCACCCAACTAAACTGATCAGATGGGTGTGTTGTATTTGTTACGGGGCAACCTATTTCAAGTTTCAAATTTGTGGGTGATCTTTTAGGTGGTGCTTAGGGCGAGTCGGCTTCGGCCTGGGGATTGAGGCAGCGCTTTCGCTGATGCCCCCGCCTATATTCATCCTTGCTTGCGGATCGGTGGCTGTGGGCTATACCAGTTGCTTCAGTGCGGTGGGTCGCTCCTTGCTTCAGCTATACTTTCTGCTTGCCTCCCTGTTTCGGCGTTGTTCGCAGCGCAGTTTCTGGGGTGGGCGCAACTTTTCGGTTTCATATTTGCAAGCCTTGTTACCCAGGTAGCGGTTGGGGACGTCAACTCTGGCCAGCGCGTTACCCGGGACTCGGCGACTGTTGGGGGCTTGTAGGGGTGGGCTAAGGCCTATAAATTGAAGCGGTGCTCCGGTGCTGCGCCCTTACCTGCGCCTGACGCCTGAAGTCCTGCTCACTTCCATGAGCGGGCACCAAATCGGGGTCTGTGGATTGATGGCTCTGCCAACGATTTCACCAGATCTTTGGGGACAGTCTTGCCGCCTATCCGCGCTTCGTTTGTGTGTGAGGCGGTGTGGGCTTTCTCCTCTTGAGGCGTGTATGCAGTGGGCTTGTTATTGGCGGCAACGCCGGTCGGGCTACGCTGCGGACCATGCCTTGGGAAACTCAGTGGGGGCAATGAATGGGTCGCCTGCAGCGATTGCGCCCTGCGCGCTTTCGCGGTAGGCGATTGGGATTGCTTAGGTGATCCCCTTCTTGGTACAATCAGCCCCTCCGGGGGTTTGGCCTTTGCCCTCTGGCGCTTCGGTGGACGATTGTTACCTGGTTGATTCTGCCAGTAGTCATATGCTTGTCTCAAAGATTAAGCCATGCATGTCTAAGTATAAGCAATTATACCGTGAAACTGCGAATGGCTCATTAAATCAGTTATCGTTTATTTGATAATACCTTACTACTTGGATAACCGTGGTAATTCTAGAGCTAATACATGCTGAAAATCCCGACTTCGGAAGGGATGTGTTTATTAGATAAAACCAATGCCCTTCGGGGCTCTTTGGTGATTCATGATAACTTTACGGATCGCATAGCCTTGCGCTGGCGACGGTTCATTCAAATTTCTGCCCTATCAACTTTCGATGGTAAGGTATTGGCTTACCATGGTTTCAACGGGTAACGGGGAATTAGGGTTCGATTCCGGAGAGGGAGCCTGAGAAACGGCTACCACATCCAAGGAAGGCAGCAGGCGCGCAAATTACCCAATCCCGACACGGGGAGGTAGTGACAATAAATACTGATACAGGGCTCTTTTGGGTCTTGTAATTGGAATGAGTACAATTTAAACCTCTTAACGAGGAACAATTGGAGGGCAAGTCTGGTGCCAGCAGCCGCGGTAATTCCAGCTCCAATAGCGTATATTAAAGTTGTTGCAGTTAAAAAGCTCGTAGTTGAAACTTGGGCCTGGCTGGCGGGTCCGCCTCACCGCGTGCACTCGTCCGGCCGGGCCTTCCTTCTGAAGAACCTCATGCCCTTCACTGGGCGTGCTGGGGAATCAGGACTTTTACTTTGAAAAATTAGAGTGTTCAAAGCAGGCCTTTGCTCGAATACGTTAGCATGGAATAATAAAATAGGGCGTGCGTTTCTATTTTGTTGGTTTCTAGAGACGCCGCAATGATTAACAGGAACAGTCGGGGGCATCAGTATTCAGTTGTCAGAGGTGAAATTCTTGGATTTACTGAAGACTAACTACTGCGAAAGCATTTGCCAAGGATGTTTTCATTAATCAGTGAACGAAAGTTAGGGATCGAAGACGATCAGATACCGTCGTAGTCTTAACCGTAAACTATGCCGACTAGGGATCGGGCGATGTTCTTTTTCTGACTCGCTCGGCACCTTACGAGAAATCAAAGTTTTTGGGTTCTGGGGGGATTATGGTCGCAAGGCTGAAACTTAAAGAAATTGACGGAAGGTCACCACCAGGCGTGGAGCCTGCGGCTTAATTTGACTCAACACGGGGAAACTCACCAGGTCCAGATGAAATAAGGATTGACAGATTGAGAGCTCTTTCTTGATTTTTCAGGTGGTGGTGCATGGCCGTTCTTAGTTCGTGGGGTGACTTGTCTGCTTAATTGCGATAACGAGCGAGACCTTACTCTGCTAAATAGCCAGGCTAGCTTTGGCTGGTCGCCGGCTTCTTAGAGAGACTATCAACTCAAGTTGATGGAAGTTTGAGGCAATAACAGGTCTGTGATGCCCTTAGATGTTCTGGGCCGCACGCGCGCTACACTGACAGAGCCAACGAGTTCTTCACCTTGCTCGAAAGAGTTGGGTAATCTTGTTAAACTCTGTCGTGCTGGGGATAAAGCATTGCAATTATTGCTTTTCAACGAGGAATGCCTAGTAAGCGCGTGTCATCAGCATGCGTTGATTACGTCCCTGACCTTTGTACACACCGCCCGTCGCTACTACCGATTGAATGGCTCAGTGAGGCCTTCGGACTGGCTCGGGGAGGTTGGCAACGACCACCCCAAGCCGGAAAGTTGGTCAAACTCGGTCATTTAGAGGAAGTAAAAGTCGTAACAAGGTCTCCGTAGGTGAACCTGCGGAGGGATCATTACACAAATATGAAGGCGAGCTGGATCCCCTCAGCCGTGCGTTGCTGTACGGCGTGCGCGGCTGGGGCCAGCGTTGCTGAATTATTCACCCGTGTCTTTTGCGTACTTCTTGTTTCCTGGGTGGGTTCGCCCACCACCAGGACCAACCACCAAACCTTTTTGTAATTGCAATCAGCGTCAGTAACCAACATAATAATTACAACTTTCAACAACGGATCTCTTGGTTCTGGCATCGATGAAGAACGCAGCGAAATGCGATAAGTAGTGTGAATTGCAGAATTCAGTGAATCATCGAATCTTTGAACGCACATTGCGCCCTTTGGTATTCCAAAGGGCATGCCTGTTCGAGCGTCATTTGTACCCTCAAGCTTTGCTTGGTGTTGGGCGTCTTGTCTCCAGTTCGCTGGGGACTCGCCTTAAAGTCATTGGCAGCCGGCCTACTGGTTTCGGAGCGCAGCACAAGTCGCGCTCTTTTCCAGCCAAGGTCAGCGTCCACCAAGCCACATTTTCAACTTTTGACCTCGGATCAGGTAGGGATACCCGCTGAACTTAAGCATATCAATAAGCGGAGGAAAAGAAACCAACAGGGATTGCCCTAGTAACGGCGAGTGAAGCGGCAACAGCTCAAATTTGAAATCTGGCTCTTTTAGAGTCCGAGTTGTAATTTGCAGAGGGCGCTTTGGCTTTGGCAGCGGTCCAAGTTCCTTGGAACAGGACGTCACAGAGGGTGAGAATCCCGTACGTGGTCGCTGGC
>JAJJZI010000017.1:50000-52500 GCA_024321975.1 Alternaria sp. 'sect. Undifilum'
AACTGCTAGACTTTGGATTTTTTGCAAACTGCTAGACTTTGGATTTTTTTGCAAACTACTGGATTTTTTGCAAACTACTGGATTTTTTGCAAACTACTAGACTTTGGATTTTTTGCAAACTACTAGACTTTGGATTTTTTGCAAACTGCTAGACTTTGGATTTTTTGCAAACTGCTAGACTTTGGATTTTTTTGCAAACTACTGGATTTTTTGCAAACTACTGGATTTTTTGCAAACTACTAGACTTTGGATTTTTTGCAAACTGCTAGACTTTGGATTTTTTGCAAACTGCTAGACTTTGGATTTTTTTGCAAACTACTGGATTTTTTGCAAACTACTGGATTTTTTGCAAACTACTAGACTTTGGATTTTTTGCAAACTACTAGACTTTGGATTTTTTGCAAACTACTAGACTTTGGATTTTTTGCAAACTACTAGACTTTGGATTTTTTGCAAACTGCTAGACTTTGGATTTTTTGCAAACTGCTAGACTTTGGATTTTTTTGCAAACTACTGGATTTTTTGCAAACTACTGGATTTTTTGCAAACTACTAGACTTTGGATTTTTTGCAAACTACTAGACTTTGGATTTGTTTAGCAAACTACTAGACTCTATATTTTTTTACTTAACTTTTTTTAGCTTTTTATACTACTAATTATCGCGCAGACGTCTTCTTAATGTAAACTACTAGACTCTATATTTTTTGCAATCGGTTTATGGTTTGTATGAGATTGCGCATGTCTACACGGTTTCTTATACAAAAAAGCGCACCTCCGAGCTGTTTTCCGCCACCTTAACCCCGGAACGCGAAAATCGAGCCGAACGGTGTTCCCACACTATATGAGGAGGGCAGCTGAGGTTCTCAGAACTCAACTGCTCACCCAACTAAACTGATCAGATGGGTGTGTTGTATTTGTTACGGGGCAACCTATTTCAAGTTTCAAATTTGTGGGTGATCTTTTTAGGTGGTGCTTAGGGCGAGTCGGCTTCGGCCTGGGGATTGAGGCAGCGCTTTCGCTGATGCCCCCGCCTATATTCATCCTTGCTTGCGGATCGGTGGCTGTGGGCTATACCAGTTGCTTCAGTGCGGTGGGTCGCTCCTTGCTTCAGCTATACTTTCTGCTTGCCTCCCTGTTTCGGCGTTGTTCGCAGCGCAGTTTCTGGGGTGGGCGCAACTTTTCGGTTTCATATTTGCAAGCCTTGTTACCCAGGTAGCGGTTGGGGACGTCAACTCTGGCCAGCGCGTTACCCGGGACTCGGCGACTGTTGGGGGCTTGTAGGGGTGGGCTAAGGCCTATAAATTGAAGCGGTGCTCCGGTGCTGCGCCCTTACCTGCGCCTGACGCCTGAAGTCCTGCTCACTTCCATGAGCGGGCACCAAATCGGGGTCTGTGGATTGATGGCTCTGCCAACGATTTCACCAGATCTTTGGGGACAGTCTTGCCGCCTATCCGCGCTTCGTTTGTGTGTGAGGCGGTGTGGGCTTTCTCCTCTTGAGGCGTGTATGCAGTGGGCTTGTTATTGGCGGCAACGCCGGTCGGGCTACGCTGCGGACCATGCCTTGGGAAACTCAGTGGGGGCAATGAATGGGTCGCCTGCAGCGATTGCGCCCTGCGCGCTTTCGCGGTAGGCGATTGGGATTGCTTAGGTGATCCCCTTCTTGGTACAATCAGCCCCTCCGGGGGTTTGGCCTTTGCCCTCTGGCGCTTCGGTGGACGATTGTTACCTGGTTGATTCTGCCAGTAGTCATATGCTTGTCTCAAAGATTAAGCCATGCATGTCTAAGTATAAGCAATTATACCGTGAAACTGCGAATGGCTCATTAAATCAGTTATCGTTTATTTGATAATACCTTACTACTTGGATAACCGTGGTAATTCTAGAGCTAATACATGCTGAAAATCCCGACTTCGGAAGGGATGTGTTTATTAGATAAAACCAATGCCCTTCGGGGCTCTTTGGTGATTCATGATAACTTTACGGATCGCATAGCCTTGCGCTGGCGACGGTTCATTCAAATTTCTGCCCTATCAACTTTCGATGGTAAGGTATTGGCTTACCATGGTTTCAACGGGTAACGGGGAATTAGGGTTCGATTCCGGAGAGGGAGCCTGAGAAACGGCTACCACATCCAAGGAAGGCAGCAGGCGCGCAAATTACCCAATCCCGACACGGGGAGGTAGTGACAATAAATACTGATACAGGGCTCTTTTGGGTCTTGTAATTGGAATGAGTACAATTTAAACCTCTTAACGAGGAACAATTGGAGGGCAAGTCTGGTGCCAGCAGCCGCGGTAATTCCAGCTCCAATAGCGTATATTAAAGTTGTTGCAGTTAAAAAGCTCGTAGTTGAAACTTGGGCCTGGCTGGCGGGTCCGCCTCACCGCGTGCACTCGTCCGGCCGGGCCTTCCTTCTGAAGAACCTCATGCCCTTCACTGGGCGTGCTGGGGAATCAGGACTTTTACTTTGAAAAATTAGAGTGTTCAAAGCAGGCCTTTG
>JAJJZI010000018.1:2500-5000 GCA_024321975.1 Alternaria sp. 'sect. Undifilum'
AACGCTGGCCCCAGCCGCGCACGCCGTACAGCAACGCACGGCTGAGGGGATCCAGCTCGCCTTCATATTTGTGTAATGATCCCTCCGCAGGTTCACCTACGGAGACCTTGTTACGACTTTTACTTCCTCTAAATGACCGAGTTTGACCAACTTTCCGGCTTGGGGTGGTCGTTGCCAACCTCCCCGAGCCAGTCCGAAGGCCTCACTGAGCCATTCAATCGGTAGTAGCGACGGGCGGTGTGTACAAAGGTCAGGGACGTAATCAACGCATGCTGATGACACGCGCTTACTAGGCATTCCTCGTTGAAAAGCAATAATTGCAATGCTTTATCCCCAGCACGACAGAGTTTAACAAGATTACCCAACTCTTTCGAGCAAGGTGAAGAACTCGTTGGCTCTGTCAGTGTAGCGCGCGTGCGGCCCAGAACATCTAAGGGCATCACAGACCTGTTATTGCCTCAAACTTCCATCAACTTGAGTTGATAGTCTCTCTAAGAAGCCGGCGACCAGCCAAAGCTAGCCTGGCTATTTAGCAGAGTAAGGTCTCGCTCGTTATCGCAATTAAGCAGACAAGTCACCCCACGAACTAAGAACGGCCATGCACCACCACCTGAAAAATCAAGAAAGAGCTCTCAATCTGTCAATCCTTATTTCATCTGGACCTGGTGAGTTTCCCCGTGTTGAGTCAAATTAAGCCGCAGGCTCCACGCCTGGTGGTGACCTTCCGTCAATTTCTTTAAGTTTCAGCCTTGCGACCATAATCCCCCCAGAACCCAAAAACTTTGATTTCTCGTAAGGTGCCGAGCGAGTCAGAAAAAGAACATCGCCCGATCCCTAGTCGGCATAGTTTACGGTTAAGACTACGACGGTATCTGATCGTCTTCGATCCCTAACTTTCGTTCACTGATTAATGAAAACATCCTTGGCAAATGCTTTCGCAGTAGTTAGTCTTCAGTAAATCCAAGAATTTCACCTCTGACAACTGAATACTGATGCCCCCGACTGTTCCTGTTAATCATTGCGGCGTCTCTAGAAACCAACAAAATAGAAACGCACGCCCTATTTTATTATTCCATGCTAACGTATTCGAGCAAAGGCCTGCTTTGAACACTCTAATTTTTCAAAGTAAAAGTCCTGATTCCCCAGCACGCCCAGTGAAGGGCATGAGGTTCTTCAGAAGGAAGGCCCGGCCGGACGAGTGCACGCGGTGAGGCGGACCCGCCAGCCAGGCCCAAGTTTCAACTACGAGCTTTTTAACTGCAACAACTTTAATATACGCTATTGGAGCTGGAATTACCGCGGCTGCTGGCACCAGACTTGCCCTCCAATTGTTCCTCGTTAAGAGGTTTAAATTGTACTCATTCCAATTACAAGACCCAAAAGAGCCCTGTATCAGTATTTATTGTCACTACCTCCCCGTGTCGGGATTGGGTAATTTGCGCGCCTGCTGCCTTCCTTGGATGTGGTAGCCGTTTCTCAGGCTCCCTCTCCGGAATCGAACCCTAATTCCCCGTTACCCGTTGAAACCATGGTAAGCCAATACCTTACCATCGAAAGTTGATAGGGCAGAAATTTGAATGAACCGTCGCCAGCGCAAGGCTATGCGATCCGTAAAGTTATCATGAATCACCAAAGAGCCCCGAAGGGCATTGGTTTTATCTAATAAACACATCCCTTCCGAAGTC
Organism: Alternaria sp. 'sect. Undifilum'; assembly: GCA_024321975.1. Taxonomy (NCBI): domain Eukaryota; kingdom Fungi; phylum Ascomycota; class Dothideomycetes; order Pleosporales; family Pleosporaceae; genus Alternaria; species Alternaria sp. 'sect. Undifilum'. The sequence continues at coordinate 4,186 of JAJJZI010000018.1, forward strand.
GGGATTTTCAGCATGTATTAGCTCTAGAATTACCACGGTTATCCAAGTAGTAAGGTATTATCAAATAAACGATAACTGATTTAATGAGCCATTCGCAGTTTCACGGTATAATTGCTTATACTTAGACATGCATGGCTTAATCTTTGAGACAAGCATATGACTACTGGCAGAATCAACCAGGTAACAATCGTCCACCGAAGCGCCAGAGGGCAAAGGCCAAACCCCCGGAGGGGCTGATTGTACCAAGAAGGGGATCACCTAAGCAATCCCAATCGCCTACCGCGAAAGCGCGCAGGGCGCAATCGCTGCAGGCGACCCATTCATTGCCCCCACTGAGTTTCCCAAGGCATGGTCCGCAGCGTAGCCCGACCGGCGTTGCCGCCAATAACAAGCCCACTGCATACACGCCTCAAGAGGAGAAAGCCCACACCGCCTCACACACAAACGAAGCGCGGATAGGCGGCAAGACTGTCCCCAAAGATCTGGTGAAATCGTTGGCAGAGCCATCAATCCACAGACCCCGATTTGGTGCCCGCTCATGGAAGTGAGCAGGACTTCAGGCGTCAGGCGCAGGTAAGGGCGCAGCACCGGAGCACCGCTTCAATTTATAGGCCTTAGCCCACCCCTACAAGCCCCCAACAGTCGCCGAGTCCCGGGTAACGCGCTGGCCAGAGTTGACGTCCCCAACCGCTACCTGGGTAACAAGGCTTGCAAATATGAAACCGAAAAGTTGCGCCCACCCCAGAAACTGCGCTGCGAACAACGCCGAAACAGGGAGGCAAGCAGAAAGTATAGCTGAAGCAAGGAGCGACCCA
>JAJJZI010000018.1:12500-15000 GCA_024321975.1 Alternaria sp. 'sect. Undifilum'
AAGACTACGACGGTATCTGATCGTCTTCGATCCCTAACTTTCGTTCACTGATTAATGAAAACATCCTTGGCAAATGCTTTCGCAGTAGTTAGTCTTCAGTAAATCCAAGAATTTCACCTCTGACAACTGAATACTGATGCCCCCGACTGTTCCTGTTAATCATTGCGGCGTCTCTAGAAACCAACAAAATAGAAACGCACGCCCTATTTTATTATTCCATGCTAACGTATTCGAGCAAAGGCCTGCTTTGAACACTCTAATTTTTCAAAGTAAAAGTCCTGATTCCCCAGCACGCCCAGTGAAGGGCATGAGGTTCTTCAGAAGGAAGGCCCGGCCGGACGAGTGCACGCGGTGAGGCGGACCCGCCAGCCAGGCCCAAGTTTCAACTACGAGCTTTTTAACTGCAACAACTTTAATATACGCTATTGGAGCTGGAATTACCGCGGCTGCTGGCACCAGACTTGCCCTCCAATTGTTCCTCGTTAAGAGGTTTAAATTGTACTCATTCCAATTACAAGACCCAAAAGAGCCCTGTATCAGTATTTATTGTCACTACCTCCCCGTGTCGGGATTGGGTAATTTGCGCGCCTGCTGCCTTCCTTGGATGTGGTAGCCGTTTCTCAGGCTCCCTCTCCGGAATCGAACCCTAATTCCCCGTTACCCGTTGAAACCATGGTAAGCCAATACCTTACCATCGAAAGTTGATAGGGCAGAAATTTGAATGAACCGTCGCCAGCGCAAGGCTATGCGATCCGTAAAGTTATCATGAATCACCAAAGAGCCCCGAAGGGCATTGGTTTTATCTAATAAACACATCCCTTCCGAAGTCGGGATTTTCAGCATGTATTAGCTCTAGAATTACCACGGTTATCCAAGTAGTAAGGTATTATCAAATAAACGATAACTGATTTAATGAGCCATTCGCAGTTTCACGGTATAATTGCTTATACTTAGACATGCATGGCTTAATCTTTGAGACAAGCATATGACTACTGGCAGAATCAACCAGGTAACAATCGTCCACCGAAGCGCCAGAGGGCAAAGGCCAAACCCCCGGAGGGGCTGATTGTACCAAGAAGGGGATCACCTAAGCAATCCCAATCGCCTACCGCGAAAGCGCGCAGGGCGCAATCGCTGCAGGCGACCCATTCATTTGCCCCCACTGAGTTTCCCAAGGCATGGTCCGCAGCGTAGCCCGACCGGCGTTGCCGCCAATAACAAGCCCACTGCATACACGCCTCAAGAGGAGAAAGCCCACACCGCCTCACACACAAACGAAGCGCGGATAGGCGGCAAGACTGTCCCCAAAGATCTGGTGAAATCGTTGGCAGAGCCATCAATCCACAGACCCCGATTTGGTGCCCGCTCATGGAAGTGAGCAGGACTTCAGGCGTCAGGCGCAGGTAAGGGCGCAGCACCGGAGCACCGCTTCAATTTATAGGCCTTAGCCCACCCCTACAAGCCCCCAACAGTCGCCGAGTCCCGGGTAACGCGCTGGCCAGAGTTGACGTCCCCAACCGCTACCTGGGTAACAAGGCTTGCAAATATGAAACCGAAAAGTTGCGCCCACCCCAGAAACTGCGCTGCGAACAACGCCGAAACAGGGAGGCAAGCAGAAAGTATAGCTGAAGCAAGGAGCGACCCACCGCACTGAAGCAACTGGTATAGCCCACAGCCACCGATCCGCAAGCAAGGATGAATATAGGCGGGGGCATCAGCGAAAGCGCTGCCTCAATCCCCAGGCCGAAGCCGACTCGCCCTAAGCACCACCTAAAAGATCACCCACAAATTTGAAACTTGAAATAGGTTGCCCCGTAACAAATACAACACACCCATCTGATCAGTTTAGTTGGGTGAGCAGTTGAGTTCTGAGAACCTCAGCTGCCCTCCTCATATAGTGTGGGAACACCGTTCGGCTCGATTTTCGCGTTCCGGGGTTAAGGTGGCGGAAAACAGCTCGGAGGTGCGCTTTTTTGTATAAGAAACCGTGTAGACATGCGCAATCTCATACAAACCATAAACCGATTGCAAAAAATATAGAGTCTAGTAGTTTACATTAAGAAGACGTCTGCGCGATAATTAGTAGTATAAAAAGCTAAAAAAGTTAAGTAAAAAATATAGAGTCTAGTAGTTTGCTAAACAAATCCAAAGTCTAGTAGTTTGCAAAAATCCAAAGTCTAGTAGTTTGCAAAAAATCCAGTAGTTTGCAAAAATCCAGTAGTTTGCAAAAAATCCAAAGTCTAGCAGTTTGCAAAAATCCAAAGTCTAGCAGTTTGCAAAAATCCAAAGTCTAGTAGTTTGCAAAAATCCAAAGTCTAGTAGTTTGCAAAAAATCCAAAGTCTAGTAGTTTGCAAAAATCCAAAGTCTAGTAGTTTGCAAAAATCCAAAGTCTAGTAGTTTGCAAAAATCCAGTAGTTTGCAAAAAATCCAGTAGTTTGCAAAAAATCCAAAGTCTAGCAGTTTGCAAAAATCCAAAGTCTAGCAGTTTGCAAAAATCCA
>JAJJZI010000018.1:20000-25000 GCA_024321975.1 Alternaria sp. 'sect. Undifilum'
GGTCTCTGGCCAATATTTAGCTTTAGAAGAAATGTACCTCCCATTTAGAGCTGCATTCCCAAACAACTCGACTCGTCGAAGGGGCTTTACACGGCAATAGCCAGCGACCACGTACGGGATTCTCACCCTCTGTGACGTCCTGTTCCAAGGAACTTGGACCGCTGCCAAAGCCAAAGCGCCCTCTGCAAATTACAACTCGGACTCTAAAAGAGCCAGATTTCAAATTTGAGCTGTTGCCGCTTCACTCGCCGTTACTAGGGCAATCCCTGTTGGTTTCTTTTCCTCCGCTTATTGATATGCTTAAGTTCAGCGGGTATCCCTACCTGATCCGAGGTCAAAAGTTGAAAATGTGGCTTGGTGGACGCTGACCTTGGCTGGAAAAGAGCGCGACTTGTGCTGCGCTCCGAAACCAGTAGGCCGGCTGCCAATGACTTTAAGGCGAGTCCCCAGCGAACTGGAGACAAGACGCCCAACACCAAGCAAAGCTTGAGGGTACAAATGACGCTCGAACAGGCATGCCCTTTGGAATACCAAAGGGCGCAATGTGCGTTCAAAGATTCGATGATTCACTGAATTCTGCAATTCACACTACTTATCGCATTTCGCTGCGTTCTTCATCGATGCCAGAACCAAGAGATCCGTTGTTGAAAGTTGTAATTATTATGTTGGTTACTGACGCTGATTGCAATTACAAAAAGGTTTGGTGGTTGGTCCTGGTGGTGGGCGAACCCACCCAGGAAACAAGAAGTACGCAAAAGACACGGGTGAATAATTCAGCAACGCTGGCCCCAGCCGCGCACGCCGTACAGCAACGCACGGCTGAGGGGGATCCAGCTCGCCTTCATATTTGTGTAATGATCCCTCCGCAGGTTCACCTACGGAGACCTTGTTACGACTTTTACTTCCTCTAAATGACCGAGTTTGACCAACTTTCCGGCTTGGGGTGGTCGTTGCCAACCTCCCCGAGCCAGTCCGAAGGCCTCACTGAGCCATTCAATCGGTAGTAGCGACGGGCGGTGTGTACAAAGGTCAGGGACGTAATCAACGCATGCTGATGACACGCGCTTACTAGGCATTCCTCGTTGAAAAGCAATAATTGCAATGCTTTATCCCCAGCACGACAGAGTTTAACAAGATTACCCAACTCTTTCGAGCAAGGTGAAGAACTCGTTGGCTCTGTCAGTGTAGCGCGCGTGCGGCCCAGAACATCTAAGGGCATCACAGACCTGTTATTGCCTCAAACTTCCATCAACTTGAGTTGATAGTCTCTCTAAGAAGCCGGCGACCAGCCAAAGCTAGCCTGGCTATTTAGCAGAGTAAGGTCTCGCTCGTTATCGCAATTAAGCAGACAAGTCACCCCACGAACTAAGAACGGCCATGCACCACCACCTGAAAAATCAAGAAAGAGCTCTCAATCTGTCAATCCTTATTTCATCTGGACCTGGTGAGTTTCCCCGTGTTGAGTCAAATTAAGCCGCAGGCTCCACGCCTGGTGGTGACCTTCCGTCAATTTCTTTAAGTTTCAGCCTTGCGACCATAATCCCCCCAGAACCCAAAAACTTTGATTTCTCGTAAGGTGCCGAGCGAGTCAGAAAAAGAACATCGCCCGATCCCTAGTCGGCATAGTTTACGGTTAAGACTACGACGGTATCTGATCGTCTTCGATCCCCTAACTTTCGTTCACTGATTAATGAAAACATCCTTGGCAAATGCTTTCGCAGTAGTTAGTCTTCAGTAAATCCAAGAATTTCACCTCTGACAACTGAATACTGATGCCCCCGACTGTTCCTGTTAATCATTGCGGCGTCTCTAGAAACCAACAAAATAGAAACGCACGCCCTATTTTATTATTCCATGCTAACGTATTCGAGCAAAGGCCTGCTTTGAACACTCTAATTTTTTCAAAGTAAAAGTCCTGATTCCCCAGCACGCCCAGTGAAGGGCATGAGGTTCTTCAGAAGGAAGGCCCGGCCGGACGAGTGCACGCGGTGAGGCGGACCCGCCAGCCAGGCCCAAGTTTCAACTACGAGCTTTTTAACTGCAACAACTTTAATATACGCTATTGGAGCTGGAATTACCGCGGCTGCTGGCACCAGACTTGCCCTCCAATTGTTCCTCGTTAAGAGGTTTAAATTGTACTCATTCCAATTACAAGACCCAAAAGAGCCCTGTATCAGTATTTATTGTCACTACCTCCCCGTGTCGGGATTGGGTAATTTGCGCGCCTGCTGCCTTCCTTGGATGTGGTAGCCGTTTCTCAGGCTCCTCTCCGGAATCGAACCCTAATTCCCCGTTACCCGTTGAAACCATGGTAAGCCAATACCTTACCATCGAAAGTTGATAGGGCAGAAATTTGAATGAACCGTCGCCAGCGCAAGGCTATGCGATCCGTAAAGTTATCATGAATCACCAAAGAGCCCCGAAGGGCATTGGTTTTTTATCTAATAAACACATCCCTTCCGAAGTCGGGATTTTCAGCATGTATTAGCTCTAGAATTACCACGGTTATCCAAGTAGTAAGGTATTATCAAATAAACGATAACTGATTTAATGAGCCATTCGCAGTTTCACGGTATAATTGCTTATACTTAGACATGCATGGCTTAATCTTTGAGACAAGCATATGACTACTGGCAGAATCAACCAGGTAACAATCGTCCACCGAAGCGCCAGAGGGCAAAGGCCAAACCCCCGGAGGGGCTGATTGTACCAAGAAGGGGATCACCTAAGCAATCCCAATCGCCTACCGCGAAAGCGCGCAGGGCGCAATCGCTGCAGGCGACCCATTCATTTGCCCCCACTGAGTTTCCCAAGGCATGGTCCGCAGCGTAGCCCGACCGGCGTTGCCGCCAATAACAAGCCCACTGCATACACGCCTCAAGAGGAGAAAGCCCACACCGCCTCACACACAAACGAAGCGCGGATAGGCGGCAAGACTGTCCCCAAAGATCTGGTGAAATCGTTGGCAGAGCCATCAATCCACAGACCCCGATTTGGTGCCCGCTCATGGAAGTGAGCAGGACTTCAGGCGTCAGGCGCAGGTAAGGGCGCAGCACCGGAGCACCGCTTCAATTTATAGGCCTTAGCCCACCCCTACAAGCCCCCAACAGTCGCCGAGTCCCGGGTAACGCGCTGGCCAGAGTTGACGTCCCCAACCGCTACCTGGGTAACAAGGCTTGCAAATATGAAACCGAAAAGTTGCGCCCACCCCAGAAACTGCGCTGCGAACAACGCCGAAACAGGGAGGCAAGCAGAAAGTATAGCTGAAGCAAGGAGCGACCCACCGCACTGAAGCAACTGGTATAGCCCACAGCCACCGATCCGCAAGCAAGGATGAATATAGGCGGGGGCATCAGCGAAAGCGCTGCCTCAATCCCCAGGCCGAAGCCGACTCGCCCTAAGCACCACCTAAAAAGATCACCCACAAATTTGAAACTTGAAATAGGTTGCCCTGTAACAAATACAACACACCCATCTGATCAGTTTAGTTGGGTGAGCAGTTGAGTTCTGAGAACCTCAGCTGCCCTCCTCATATAGTGTGGGAACACCGTTCGGCTCGATTTTCGCGTTCCGGGGTTAAGGTGGCGGAAAACAGCTCGGAGGTGCGCTTTTTGTATAAGAAACCGTGTAGACATGCGCAATCTCATACAAACCATAAACCGATTGCAAAAATATAGAGTCTAGTAGTTTACATTAAGAAGACGTCTGCGCGATAATTAGTAGTATAAAAAGCTAAAAAAGTTAAGTAAAAAATATAGAGTCTAGTAGTTTGCTAAACAAATCCAAAGTCTAGTAGTTTGCAAAAATCCAAAGTCTAGTAGTTTGCAAAAATCCAGTAGTTTGCAAAAATCCAGTAGTTTGCAAAAAATCCAAAGTCTAGCAGTTTGCAAAAATCCAAAGTCTAGCAGTTTGCAAAAATCCAAAGTCTAGTAGTTTGCAAAAATCCAAAGTCTAGTAGTTTGCAAAAATCCAAAGTCTAGTAGTTTGCAAAAATCCAAAGTCTAGTAGTTTGCAAAAATCCAGTAGTTTGCAAAAATCCAGTAGTTTGCAAAAATCCAAAGTCTAGCAGTTTGCAAAAATCCAAAGTCTAGCAGTTTGCAAAAATCCAAAGTCTAGTAGTTTGCAAAAATCCAGTAGTTTGCAAAAATCCAGTAGTTTGCAAAAATCCAAAGTCTAGCAGTTTGCAAAAATCCAAAGTCTAGTAGTTTGCAAAAATCCAAAGTCTAGTAGTTTGCAAAAATCCAAAGTCTAGTAGTTTGCAAAAATCCAAAGTCTAGTAGTTTGCAAAAATCAAAGTCTAGTAGTTTGCAAAAATCCAGTAGTTTGCAAAAATCCAGTAGTTTGCAAAAATCCAAAGTCTAGCAGTTTGCAAAAATCCAAAGTCTAGTAGTTTGCAAAATATATAAACTATAATACTTTATAACTTTTCTTAAGCATTAAACTGTAGTACTAAACTATATAATTTATATTACACTTATTAACGTTATATTAAGTATATATACACTACTTAACTAAATTGATAAAATAAACTTATAAAATAGTAAATGTATTATAAACTACTAAGCTTTGTCTTTAGTATTAGACTCCTAGACTTTATAATTTATATTAACTACTATACTTTATATTGTTATAAACTACTAGACTTTGCTATTTTATTAAACTACTATACTTTATAATTTTAGAATAGCTTTAGCCTTTTTAGATAACTTTTTAATATAACTACACATTTTGTAGACATCTTTTTAGTAAAAAAAAAATTTATTGCTAATTATTAGTATTAAGGCTTATGCTTTTTTATTTAGTATAACTAGCACGCAATTAGTGTATTGCATATTTCAACAAAAAAAAAGCAAAGCAAAAATGCAAATTGCTTTTGAACTTTACACGCTTTATTTTGCTTATTTTTATTGCTTTACTGCTAGGCGCTTTTAAATAAAGTAAAGTAATAATACTATTATTGCCTTGCTTGCTAACCTATAAACGCGACAATAGAAAGCTTA
>JAJJZI010000018.1:30000-32500 GCA_024321975.1 Alternaria sp. 'sect. Undifilum'
ACTTCCTCTAAATGACCGAGTTTGACCAACTTTCCGGCTTGGGGTGGTCGTTGCCAACCTCCCCGAGCCAGTCCGAAGGCCTCACTGAGCCATTCAATCGGTAGTAGCGACGGGCGGTGTGTACAAAGGTCAGGGACGTAATCAACGCATGCTGATGACACGCGCTTACTAGGCATTCCTCGTTGAAAAGCAATAATTGCAATGCTTTATCCCCAGCACGACAGAGTTTAACAAGATTACCCAACTCTTTCGAGCAAGGTGAAGAACTCGTTGGCTCTGTCAGTGTAGCGCGCGTGCGGCCCAGAACATCTAAGGGCATCACAGACCTGTTATTGCCTCAAACTTCCATCAACTTGAGTTGATAGTCTCTCTAAGAAGCCGGCGACCAGCCAAAGCTAGCCTGGCTATTTAGCAGAGTAAGGTCTCGCTCGTTATCGCAATTAAGCAGACAAGTCACCCCACGAACTAAGAACGGCCATGCACCACCACCTGAAAAATCAAGAAAGAGCTCTCAATCTGTCAATCCTTATTTCATCTGGACCTGGTGAGTTTCCCCGTGTTGAGTCAAATTAAGCCGCAGGCTCCACGCCTGGTGGTGACCTTCCGTCAATTTCTTTAAGTTTCAGCCTTGCGACCATAATCCCCAGAACCCAAAAACTTTGATTTCTCGTAAGGTGCCGAGCGAGTCAGAAAAAGAACATCGCCCGATCCCTAGTCGGCATAGTTTACGGTTAAGACTACGACGGTATCTGATCGTCTTCGATCCCCTAACTTTCGTTCACTGATTAATGAAAACATCCTTGGCAAATGCTTTCGCAGTAGTTAGTCTTCAGTAAATCCAAGAATTTCACCTCTGACAACTGAATACTGATGCCCCCGACTGTTCCTGTTAATCATTGCGGCGTCTCTAGAAACCAACAAAATAGAAACGCACGCCCTATTTTATTATTCCATGCTAACGTATTCGAGCAAAGGCCTGCTTTGAACACTCTAATTTTTTCAAAGTAAAAGTCCTGATTCCCCAGCACGCCCAGTGAAGGGCATGAGGTTCTTCAGAAGGAAGGCCCGGCCGGACGAGTGCACGCGGTGAGGCGGACCCGCCAGCCAGGCCCAAGTTTCAACTACGAGCTTTTTAACTGCAACAACTTTAATATACGCTATTGGAGCTGGAATTACCGCGGCTGCTGGCACCAGACTTGCCCTCCAATTGTTCCTCGTTAAGAGGTTTAAATTGTACTCATTCCAATTACAAGACCCAAAAGAGCCCTGTATCAGTATTTATTGTCACTACCTCCCCGTGTCGGGATTGGGTAATTTGCGCGCCTGCTGCCTTCCTTGGATGTGGTAGCCGTTTCTCAGGCTCCTCTCCGGAATCGAACCCTAATTCCCCGTTACCTGTTGAAACCATGGTAAGCCAATACCTTACCATCGAAAGTTGATAGGGCAGAAATTTGAATGAACCGTCGCCAGCGCAAGGCTATGCGATCCGTAAAGTTATCATGAATCACCAAAGAGCCCCGAAGGGCATTGGTTTTTTATCTAATAAACACATCCCTTCCGAAGTCGGGATTTTCAGCATGTATTAGCTCTAGAATTACCACGGTTATCCAAGTAGTAAGGTATTATCAAATAAACGATAACTGATTTAATGAGCCATTCGCAGTTTCACGGTATAATTGCTTATACTTAGACATGCATGGCTTAATCTTTGAGACAAGCATATGACTACTGGCAGAATCAACCAGGTAACAATCGTCCACCGAAGCGCCAGAGGGCAAAGGCCAAACCCCCGGAGGGGCTGATTGTACCAAGAAGGGGATCACCTAAGCAATCCCAATCGCCTACCGCGAAAGCGCGCAGGGCGCAATCGCTGCAGGCGACCCATTCATTTGCCCCCACTGAGTTTCCCAAGGCATGGTCCGCAGCGTAGCCCGACCGGCGTTGCCGCCAATAACAAGCCCACTGCATACACGCCTCAAGAGGAGAAAGCCCACACCGCCTCACACACAAACGAAGCGCGGATAGGCGGCAAGACTGTCCCCAAAGATCTGGTGAAATCGTTGGCAGAGCCATCAATCCACAGACCCCGATTTGGTGCCCGCTCATGGAAGTGAGCAGGACTTCAGGCGTCAGGCGCAGGTAAGGGCGCAGCACCGGAGCACCGCTTCAATTTATAGGCCTTAGCCCACCCCTACAAGCCCCCAACAGTCGCCGAGTCCCGGGTAACGCGCTGGCCAGAGTTGACGTCCCCAACCGCTACCTGGGTAACAAGGCTTGCAAATATGAAACCGAAAAGTTGCGCCCACCCCAGAAACTGCGCTGCGAACAACGCCGAAACAGGGAGGCAAGCAGAAAGTATAGCTGAAGCAAGGAGCGACCCACCGCACTGAAGCAACTGGTATAGCCCACAGCCACCGATCCGCAAGCAAGGATGAATATAGGCGGGGGCATCAGCGAAAGCGCTGCCTCAATCCCCAGGCCGAAGCCGACTCGCCCTAAG